>PVKP010006535.1:0-82261 GCA_004027715.1 Plecturocebus donacophilus
AACTCCCATTCACAATTGCTAAAAAGAGAATAAAATACCTAGAAATACAACTAACAAAGGTTGTAAAGGACCTCTTCAAAGAGAACTACAAACCACTGCTCAATAAAATAATAGAGAACACAAACAGATGGAAAAACATTCCATGCTCATGGTTAGGAAGAATCAATATCATGAAAATGGCCATACTGCCCAAAGCAATTTATAGATTCAATGCTATCCCCATGAAGCTACCAATGACCTTCTTCACAGAACTGGAAAAAAACCACTTTAAACTTCATATGGAATCACAAGAGAGCCTTCATAGCCAAGACAATCCTAAGCAAAAAGAACAAAGCCGGAGGCATCACACTGCCGGACTTCGAACTATACTACAAGCCTACAGTAATCAAAACAGCATGGCACTGGTACCAAAACAGAGACATAGACCAATGGAACAGAACAGAGGCCTCAGAAGCAACACCACGCATCTACAACCATCTGACCTTTGACAAACCTGACAAAAAACAAGCAATGGGGAAAGGACTCCATGTTTTATAAATGGTGTTGGGAAAATTGGCTAGCAATGTATAGAAAGCAGAAACTGGACCCCTTCCTGTCACCTTACACTAAAATTAACTCCAGATGGATTAAAGATTTAAACATAAAATGTAACATCATAAAAACTCTAGGAGAAAACATAGGCAAAAGCATCCGGGACACAGGCATAGGCAAGGACTTCATGACTAAAACTCCAAAAGCAATGACAGCAAAAGCCAAGGTAGACAAATGGGATCTAACTAAAATTCAGAGCTGCTGTACAGCAAAAAAAAACCATCATTAGAGCAAACCAGCAACTAACAGAATGGGAAAAAATTTTGCAGTCTACCCATCTGACAAAGGGCTAATATCCAGAATCTACAAGGAACTAAAATAGATATACACACACAAAAAAAGCAACCCTATTCAAAAGTGGGCGAAGGATATGAACAGACACTTTTTAAACGAAGACATATATGAGGCCAACAAACATATAACAAAATGCTCATCATCACTGGTCATTAAAGAAATGCAAATCAAAACCACATTGAGATACCATCTCACACCAGTTAGAATGGCAATCATTAAAAAATCTCGAGACAACAGATGCTAGAGAGGATATGGAGAAATAGGAACATGCTTACACAGTTGGTGGGAGTGTAAATTAGTTTAACCATTGTGGAAGACAGTGTGGCGATGATTTCTCAAGGATCTAGAAATATAAATTCCATTTGACCCAGCAATCCCATTACTGGGTATATACCCAAAGAACTATAAATTGTTCTACTATAAAGACACATACACATGTATATTCATTGCAGCCCTGTGTACAATAGCAAAGACCTGGAACCGACCCAAATGTCCATCAATGATAGACTGGACAAAAAAAACGTGGCACATATACACCATGGAATACTACGCAGCCATAAAAATTGATGTGTTCGTGTCCTTGTAGGGACTTGGATGAATCTGGAAATCATCATTCTCAGCAAACTGACGCAAGAACAGAAAATCAAACACTGCGTGTTCTCACTCATAGGTGGGTGTTGAACAATGAGAACACATGGACTCAGAGAGAGGAGCATCACATGCTTTGGTCAGTTGTGGGGAGCTAAGGGAGGGACAGCGGGGGTGTGGAGGTTGGGGAGTGATAAAATGGGGAGAAATGCCAGATATAGTCAAAGGGGAAACAGAGGCAGCAAACTACCTGGTTATGTATACATCTATGCAACAACCCTGCATGACTTGCACATGTACCCCAGAACCTAAAATAAAATTTTTTAAAAAAAAGTTCCTCAAATCCTAGAGTCTTTACCATTCTGAATCCATTCATGTATCTGACATTTTCCATTATTGCTCACTTCATATAAAATGCTGTCAACACAACTCACACCACTTGCATAAAGGTGCTCCTGACTCAAGTTCCGTGTTCTTTAAATTTCTATCTTCCTCATATGTCTGTGACATTTACTTGGCACTCCCTTTATCATGGAACTTGGGCTTACACATTATTTGCTATAGGAAGGTGTTTTTTCCCCTGAAAGTAGGTATGCCATGTCTTACTATTCTGTCTCATATAACAAAATTGCTTTTAAAATAAGGTCTGGGTATAAGTGAAATTATTATTACCATCACTACTATCACCACTACTACCACAGTCACTACTATGAAGTTCAGATTGATTTTCTAAACATCACTTATGATAGTGTTTGCCCATAATAAGCTTATGTTAAATATGACATTGATTAGGGTTCAATTTCTCAATTAGGAAGCAGCATGTATTTTTCAATTTCCCCAAACTACTAAAAAAGGTTTATATTTGTAAGAATTCCAAATTAAATTTATGCCTTAGATAACACTGAGCTATTACAAAGAATATCTAAAGCTTTTTTAAACAAAATGTAAATTCATTAAAAAAAAAAAACATGCTAAGCTCATAAAAGCAAAACTTCAGACACTAGACCACATTCCTGAGTAAACAAAGTGTCTTTTTCTCATCTTTGTTTACAGCAAGCAATTGTAGACTAAACTCTGTTGAGTAAGAAGATATTGATGGTCTTTTGCTGTACACAAATCCTACATTTACTGTAAACACAATGAGGGAGGTAGGAAGTAACATCACCAAAAACTATACAAAAAAGTATACTGATCACTATATACTTTGACAAATCAGGTAATTAGATTAACAAATGTTAAAGACATTTTTACATCCAATGAGACAGGCTAAATAAAAATGATATAACATCATTTCTGACTTTGCAATATCAACTGATACACAGATTTAATTCTCAACCAGAAACAGAAGCTCATTTAGAAGTTCTGCTTTAAAAAATAACAATTATGTTTGTACATATAATTAGTAAATGACCTATAGTACTATCCAGAGTCATTAGAGTTTTAATATTTTGAAGCTAAGGAAAGGAGTTAGTTTGTACAAGGTTTCCCCTGACAGAATGAGATAAAAGGAATGCTATTGTGAAATCCAGATATATATTTGGGTTTTGCACAAAATGAAGACAAGTTAGAGAAAGATATTAATCATGGCTTTATACCTAAAAAGTGCAGACTTAAATAATTTTCTGTTGCTCAATATTTGTATGAAAAAAAGAAGCAAAACATACTTTACTATGAACAGTATTATATAGAAGTCTTATAGGTAAACACATATGTGAGTGAATAAATCTACATGATTGCTGGTCCACTAAAAGGAAACAAAATCTCAAAACCCACAAAGATATCTAATACATTACTATTTTTGAAAGATTTATTATTATTTTGATAGTGTGAACAAACCCAAATTATTCATCACTGTTGAAGCTCACATCAAATACTGAATTGCTTGATTTTTTTTTGATTATGTGCTAATTTTGGTATCAACATTTTTTCCAAAAAGTAATGCAAATGGGCATTGATGTCAGTGACTTAATATCCCTGCCTTGACCATTTCTCTGATAAAAACACCAATTCTCAGGTTACCTGCAATACAGAGTTCATACCTCTTCCCCTAAAAAATAAAACTGCTGTAAGTTTTTCTGATGCCAAAGACTGGGAAGCATCTGGGGCTTCTTTCCTGTTTTTAACAGTGAAATTGTTCAGTATCACCTGACTTTTTCAGAACCCTCATATGCTAATATTACATGTACAATTTAAAAAAGGATAGCAAGCCTAAAGAAAAAAGAAGAGAAAAAGAAATAAGAGAGATGTTACAGTTTAACATAATTTGTAACACAAGGTAAATATCAGAACACTTCTATTAAAAATTTGCTGTATTTTACATGCATATTATTTTAAGAGAGTATCTGTTATATATCCAAACAAGAGAAGTAAAGGTTGATAATAAATTAGTCACAGAGACTGGTTTTATACAATTTCCCCACTTTTAAATGCTACCTAGAGAGAGAAAAATTATATCTTCTTAATGTTTCAGCTTACAAAATTTAATGTCGCTATTTCAAATTTAGTAATATAATAAATTAATCAAAATTTATGATGAAAGAAAACTTCAATACAGAGTTTTTTAGATTAAGATATTCAGTAGTGGTTAACCAAAATACATACATTTAAAAGATACTGTCAAATCACAGCTTTATATAAACCAATAAAACAGCAAGTTAAATAATTATGCAAAATCATCTAACATAAACTAATTTATTACTCAATTCTGTTAATCCTATCATAGTCAAACGTTATTACAACTCTGGAAAACAATAAATTATTTTCTCTTTGCTTTCAAGTTAGTTCTCAGTTTTAGAAAATTAGAGGTTTCTTGTTTCCTAAGTTTGTATAAATCCTATAGAAATTTAAATTTTCCAAGTGGGTGTGATGGCTTATGCCTATAATCCCAGTACAATAGGAGGCCAACACAGTGGATCATGTAGAGGCCAAGACAGGAGGCCAAGACAGTGGATCAAGACCAGCCTGGACAACATGGCACAACCCCACTTCCACACACACACAAAAAGAGAATACAAAAATTAGTCAGACATGGTGGCTCACACCTGTAGTCCCAGCTACTCAAGAGGTGGAGATGGGAGGATAGCTTGAGCGAAGGAGGTAGAGGCTGCAGAGAGCCGAGAGAACCACTGCACTCTGGCCTGGGTGAGGGCGAAAGACTGAGACTCTGTCTCAGAAAGTAAATAAAAAAATATGTAAAAAATAAATTTTCCTAGCAAATAATAAATTTTTAAATTCCAAAGTATTCTTAAAATTTTCGAGGCATCACATTATGTTAATATGCTTGATGTGAAATACAGAAGGATAAGGTTTACATGATAAAATTATTTTCAATTTTTTTTCCTATTAGGCTTATTTTAAAAAATTAAATTTACATTTTTTATTTAATTTTATTTAAATTAACATATCTCGAGAAATATATTCATGAAGGAATATTTTCCAGAAACCAAGCAAGCAGCATTCCGAGTAGAGGAAAGTGAGCTATGTTTGACAAACTGATGAAAATTAATATTTTGTCAAAGCAATTTTTGAAAAGCATGTCTAAATAAAAATAGGATCTCTTGAGCATTTTAGAAATTGTAACAATTACAAAAAAATCAAACCACCCCTAAGACATATTACAATATACAATTTTCATAAATATTTAATTACATCCATATGTTTCTCTTCCAATAAACTTACTGAAGTAGTAACAATAGAAAACTAGCAGATTTATGTGGAAACTTCTTCATGCTTTTCTACACAGCACCCAGTAACAATCTACACCAAGCTTTAGGAAATTAGATTAAATATGTTGACAACTAGATAAATCATCTCCAAATAATTGAGACACAGTATTATTTTAAAAACCAAAAAGAAAAAAAAAAAGAAAAACTTATTAAACATCTGTCCACAATCAACAAATCTGTAGTCAAGTAGAATGTCATGGCATTTATTTCCTTGCTTCTCATCTATGTCTTTTGGACAGTGATACAAATATTCACATGTTTTACTTGTTTGCTTAGCTAGATACTGAATTGCATTTAGAAGCAAATGAAATAAATAAATTTAGAAATTTTAAAATTATTATGTAATTGAATACACAAGTTGCTTTTGTTATTTCTTCATCAAATATAAAATCAAACAAGCAAAATGTACAAACTCAAATAATTTTTATCTTGTTGTTTGAGAGAAACTGAGACTCCACTCTGGCTGCACTAAGAAGGATTTTAAAATGTTGTCACTGAGCCAAAGCAACGCCAGAACAGCTCTGTCTGTAGTCTCAGGCCAGGGAACATTTTCCATTCCATAACTCATTCCCCAGATGCATGATCATACCTCATATACACAGAAAACAGAACAATAAGCCCTTAAATATGCTTGTGGGCAGTTTTTCACAAGGGCAAGTTTACAGGAGAGCATGTCTGCTTAAAGAATTATTCCTTTGTTTTCCCCACTTGTTCTCAAATTATCCATTTCCAATAGCACTAAACTGTGTGGAAAATATCCCTCAGATGGTCAGTTTATTTGGAAACCATTTTACCTGTGTTTGGACACTAAGTTTTCACAAGCTCAAAATTCAAGTGTACTTTAGTATGTTATATTATTTTGTTTTTCTCAATACACATTTTTTTTTTTTTTTTTTTGCTGGTTGGACATTCCTCCACGAGTAAATGGGAGCTTTCTATCTATTGCTGTTATGTTGTAGTTAACTTGAGTTCAAATTTTTAAAAAAATGTCTTTTCTTTTAACTTCTTAAGTTAATGCCGTAAAAAATGAGTAACTTTATCACAGTCTCATGGGGAGATTGTGCTCTCAGGGCCATGCAGGCATTCTGGGACTTTTGTCAATGTGTCTCTGGAAAGGATACATATGAAATAATCCAGATCAACATCCAGGGTTCTTAGAACAGACTCCACTTAGACTAGCAGAAATCATTTCTGCCACAGAAGACATATTTTCTAGATTTACAAAAAGCTTTATAAATAAAATTTTGTTGTTAACATAATTTTAGTACAAAATTTTGTTGTACTAATAAGATGTCAAATCCACAAAGAACCCAGCATCTGCAATAAAGAAGGATACCTTTTAAGAAATTTTAAATGTAATTGAGGATCAACCATATTGTAGAACTGTGTGGTTTCTACTCACGTAGAATACAAAGTGAATGCTGCCCTTCTTCAGCTGTGCAACACGTTGATACTAAATTACATTTTCAGTAAGTAATTTGCAAATAAACAGCAGCAGTTTCCTCTCAATCTCTGTGGTCTTTTTATACATTAAACTGTTTTGAAAATGTATACACTCTTCCAAGTTATGCTTGATACCATTACATTCTGAAGTCAAAACGCCACATTTCAGTGAAGTTTCCAGTTAAAGTTATCGATAGGGATATAAGTGTGTGTGTGTGTATATATATATATACGTATATATATAATATGTGTATATATAATATATATATTTAGTAATAACAATAAATTTTGTGATATATATATTAACATGTGGCACTTAGTATCATGTACTACTATATGAAAATAGCTTTAAAATGCTGTCTAGGGTATAAGCAGGTGTATACATAATGACCACAGGGCCCAGAGGACAAACAGATTTTGGCATGATAGAAACTGAGCTCAGGTAAATCATTTGAAAGCTTTACAATTTTTTCACTTTGTTCCTCAGGATTCAAATTGTGGTTGAACTAATTAAGTATGCTGATAAAAATAAATGTTTATGCAAATTAATTATCAAAAAATTACAAATAATCAAAATGGCCCAAAATGGCCTGTCAAACCCCATTGACAGTCTCTGACTCCAAGACATTTATGTTTAAAATATAAAACAGAGACGCTTAAATGCTGAAGTCAAGTGTCAATGTCATTGAATTGGTTAAACATAGATGTCCTCTAGGTTGCATCAATGCCCACTCTGACATGCCTATGAGGAGTAATTCTCTCACTTGACTAACCCCATATCTAAGATAGGTATGATGAAAATGTTTTGTCCAAAACACAGATTTTAAATCACTCAGCAAGAAATTGCTTTCTTTTTGAACAGGTTCCAGCAGAGAGTTTTAGTTTTAATTTTCTCCGCTCTCCCAAATCCATGATTAACATAATCATGAGTTCTTGTTTGTACAGGACAGTTCCTGGTTTCACCTGTTGTCCTGATGTCATTGTTAATAATGTTCCTTTAAATTCCTAAAAGCTTCCTCATATAAATAATAACATTTTAGCTGCTTTGTTAAGGTATGATTGATATACTAAAGCTATAAACATTTAGTGTAAAAAATACAATGTGTTTGGAGATAGGTATATACCTGTGAAGCCATCAGACCATCATCATTATCAATGCCATAATCTTATCCAGTATCTTCAAAAATTTCCCCCAGTCCCATTTATTGCTGTTTCTAAAAATAAATTTACTTTTTTCTTTTTGGGGTATGAGCACTTGACATAAGCTCTATCCTCTTAGCAAATTTTTAAGCATTTAATACAGTATTATTAATTATAATATTGTTAATCACCAGGCATGTAATCTATGTTGTAGAGTAGAGCTGCAGATGTTTATTTTACATAACTGAAACTTTGTACCTTTTCACCCACACCCTCCATTTCCTCTTCCTTCCAGCTCCTTGTAATCACCTTTCTACTCTCTGCTTATGTGTGTTTCATTATTTTAGATTCCACGTATAAGGAAAATCATGTGGTATCTGTCTCTCTGTCCCTGGTTTATTTCACTTAGCACAGTGTCCTCCAGATTCATTCATGTTATCAGAAATGGCACAATTTCTTGCCTTTTTAAGTAGATAAGAAATTACTTTGGAACAATATATCTAACACCCCTCCTTCATTATTTTTACCTTTGTGCTTTTGCATATTCTGTTTCGATCATTTTCTCTGTGAAATTCTTTCTGATGTCCTTAACTATCTACTCCTGAAATCAGAGCTGAGCTGTGAATTAGAGGACACTGATGAATATGTGATGTTTGTGTTTGCCCAGCGCTGCCTTCTTCTGTAATAGTATCCAAAATATCCTTTGTGGGTCCTTGCTTTCCTCAGTCCATGTGATCATGTCTCCAGATACAGGGCTGAGCAAATGATCCAGGCCTGATTATCTGGAACATCCAGGCTGTAATGATTAGCTCAGGCTGGGCATGTGGTTTAAATAGCAACAATTAGGGTAGTCCCAGGATTCCCAGCTGTCTTCTGCCCACACCAAAGGAAAACCTACTTTGAATGGAGCAATTCTTCTCTAAGTATAATCTTTGGACCAGCGGTACCATAACTTGTTAAGTATGCAAATTATCAGGCCTGATTCTAGATATATTGAAACAAAAACTAAGGAAATGGAATGCAACAATCTACATATGTTGCTTATATTTTTGCTGAGGTGACTTTACTTGGAGACACTCTCTGCTTACGAGGTTCTTTCTCCTTTGCTGGATGTTTGAGTTTGGTTCTTTCTTTGAGAACCACATCAAAAGTTTTCTTTTTCAGGAAACCATTTTTAAATTTTTTTATTATTGTCTCCAACTTTTATTCTTACTTTATACCTGGAATTTTCAATCTTTAATATGGCATGTCCTGTAATAGTATTATTTGTATTCATACCTCATTTACCCTATCAGCTTAAAGCTACCCAAAAAGCAAAAGACAGGCTTTTCTGTGATTCAATCTGCAATCATATGTATTGATGAATAAATAGATGAATGATTATCTCTTGTTTAAAAGATATCAAGGTAGATGGATTAATATAAGAGCTCAAAAGAACTTTCTCTAACACAAAGTAATTTGAAATTCTTTTAAATATCTTAGTGCTCTTTTCTAATGTTCCTTAGAGATGGATAATTTATAAGACTACTTAATGCATTTAGCTCCTGAAATTAGTTTGTATTTTTAGGTTATTAGATAATGAAGTTTTATCTTGATATCCATTTCACATCAATGGTTATGACATTATGGGCCTTTCAGAAGCTGAAATAGAAAGAGACTTGGACAAGAAATGTTTAAAACTGAGGTTGACTCCAAGAATAAGCTATTAGTTGCATGGACAAAGCACCCAGCTCCTCTGTATCTCAGTTTCTCATCAACAAATTGACACATATCTATTTATATCTGTATTATCAAGTGGCTAATGAATGAGGCAAGCTACCACATGTTGAAATTTACATTACTGAGCAAATAAATATGTACACACACCTATGTGTACACACATACAGATACATGCACAATAGTTGTATAGTTTCTCTAGAATTGGATATATCTGCTGTTGCATTAAATATTGGAATTGAATTCTATTGATAATTGAATACTATATCACAGAGCTGCAGTGATTAGATCAAGTTACATGCAGCAGTTTAGACAGAATATTGAGTGAGAAGTCCTATTTCTAACACCCAAAATATTTTGCTTAAATTAAAAGCAATAGGAATCATAAAATAAAAGGGACTGGAAACCATTGAGAATCAAAGTCTTGTGTGGGTTGTGTAACAAAAGTTGCACTCTGTCTAAAATTATCAAAGGATCCAAGGCATCTTTCTCTGGATGACCTGGACCAATAATAATACAAATGTGCTTTCATATATGTTGGTATATATAAGGAATTAAGAATATAAATATAAATATAATTTGGAAATTAGCTTACATATTTCAGATATAAATGAATATGAAATATCAATCTTGAATGATGATCTTGGGAATTAACAGCTGGTGGTATAAAAAACATGAAGCCAGATGCAATGGCTCACACCTGTTAACACAGCATTTTGGGAGGCTGAGGTGGGAGGTTTACTTGTGACCAGGAGTTCAAGATCAGCCTGGGCAACATGGCAAGACTTTGTCTCTATCAAAAAAAAAAAAAAAAAAAAAAAAACTTAAAAATGTCCAGGCATGGTGGAGCATGCCAGTAGTCCCAGGTACTTGGGAGGCTGAGGGGGAAGGATTGCTTAGGCCTAGGCAGTCAAGGTTTCAATGAGACATGTTTGTGCCACTGCACTCAATCCTGAGCAACAGAGTAAGACCCTGTATCACAACAAAACAAACAAAGCATGAGAAACTCTTAAAGAAGTAATATAAATATGTCAAGTAGAGATGTCACCTTCAATTAAGAAAAGGCTTAGAAAGGGCTAAATGTCTGACTTTGACTATTTGTATAGGAAAAAATATATTGGCCCTAGGAATAGGCAAACATAGGTTCTGCTTCATTTTTCTCATATCACATCCATTTATCATTCATTCTTAAGTATTTATTTAATGCCAACATTGTGTCAGGCACCTTGCTTAGAACTGGGGAGGCAATAATGAAGGATATGGAAATTCTATGCCCTCAGTAAAGTTAATATGCTATTAAATGTTAACTTTTTAAAAATATCATATTTTTAGAGAAGTTTTAGATTTACAACAAAATTAGGAGGAAGATACTGAGATTTCCTATATACCCACTCCTCAAACATATGCATAGCTTTCCCCATTATTTACATTTGTTCAATAAAGTGCTACATTTATTATAATTGACAAATCTACATGGATGCATCATAACCACCCCTTATACATAGTTTACATTAGGGTTCTCTCTTGCTGTTGTGTATTCTACAGGTTTGGAAAAATGAATAATGGCATGCATACATCATAATAGTATCACACACTTTCAATGCCCTAATAATACTCCTGTGCCCTACTTACTTATCCCCATCCCCTCAAAACTGAAAGTCATGAACCTTTTTATTGTTTTCAAAGTATTGCCTCTTCCAGTGTGTCATATAGTTGGAATCAAACAGTAGGTGGCCTTTTCAGTGGGTGTCTTTCATTTAGTAATCTGTATTGACAATTCCTCCCTATCTTTTCATAGCTTGATAGCTCATTTCTTTTTAAAACTAAATAGTATTCCATTGTCTGGATGTGCCATGGTTTACTTATTCATTTACCTACTGAAGGATATCATGGTTGCTTTTAAGGTCTAGCAATTATGAATAAAACTTCTGTAAATATCCATTCTCAGGTTTTTATGTGAACATAAGTTTTAGTTATGTGGGTAGATTTGAAGGAGTTCAATTGCTGGGTCACATAAGAAGAGTATGATTTATTTTGTAAAAAAATGCCAACTTATTTCCAGAATGAATGTACTATTTTGCATTCCTACCAGCAAAAAATAAGAGTTCTTGCATGTCTATATCCCTGGCAGCATTTGGTGTTGTCAGCATTCTGGAGTTTGGCCATTCATTCTATTAGGTATGTAGTGGTATCTCATCGTTGTTTAAATTTGCATTTCCCTAATTTGATACTATGTGGACAATATTTTCATATGCTTATTTTTCATCTGCATATCTTCTCTGAAGAGGTGTCTGTTAAGGTCTTTGGCCCATTTTTATAATAAGGTTGTTTTCTTATTGTTGAGTTTAAGGTTTCTTTGCATATTTTGAATAGCAGTCCTTTATCAGATAAGTCTTTTAAAAATATTTTTTCCCAATCTGTGTCTTGTCTTCTCATTATTTTGACATTGTCTTTCACAGAGGTTTTAATTTTAATGAAGTCTAGCTTATCAGTTATGTGGGCATTTACTTGTTCCAGCACTATTTGTTTTACAAAACTATCTTTGCTCTGTTGTACTGCCTTTTCATCTTTTTCAAAGTACATATGACCCTGTTTCCTTGAGTCTATTTCTGGAGTCTCCTGTTCCACTGATCTATTTGTCTATATTTTCCCTAGTACTATATGTCTTAATTACTATAGCTTTCTAGCCAGTCTTCACGTTGGGTAGTGTCAGGCCTCCAGCTTTGTTCTTTCCTTACTTTTTTTTTTGGGACAGAGTCTTACTCTGTTGTTCAGGTTAGAGTGCAGTGGCTTGATCTTGGCTCACTGTAACTAACCTCCGCCCCCTGGGTTCAAGCAATTTTCCTTCATCAGCCTCCTGAGTAGCTGGGACTACAGGTTCGTGCCACCACACCTGGCTAATCGGCTAATCTTTTATTTTTGGTAGACATGGGGTTTCGCCATGTTGGCCAGGCTGGTCTCGAATTCCTGACCTCAGGGGATCTGCTCGCCTCGGCCTCCCTAAGTGCTGGGATTACAGGCATGAGCCACTGTGCCCAGCCTATTCTTCCCTTTCAATGCTGTGTTGACTATTCTGGGTCTTCTGCTTTCCATATAAACTTCAGAATCTGTTTGTTGATATTCACAAGATAACTTGCTGACATTTTTATTGGGATTGCATTCAATCTATAGATCAAGTTGAGAAGAAATGACATTTTAACAATATGGATTCTTCTTATTGATGAATATGGAATGTCCCTACATTTATTTGGTTCTTTGATTTCCTTCATTAGAATTCTGTAGTTTTCCTTAAACAGATATTGTGTATATTTGTTAGATTTATACTTAAGTATTTTATTTTAGGGGATACTAATATAAATAAAATTACGTTTTTAATTTCAGATTCCACTGGTCCATTGCTAGTATGTAGGAAAGTAAATAACTTTCATATATTAACCTTGTATCCTACAACCTTGCTATAATTGCTTATTAGTTCGAGGAGTTTTGGGGGTCAATTCTTTTGGATTTTCTTCATAGACAATCACGTCATCTGTGGACAAAGACAATTTTATTTTTTCTTCTCATATGTATACCTTTCATTTTCTTAACTTGATTAGCTAGGATGAATGTTTAGTTTTAATATTCTCTTAATTAATAAAGATTGTAGAACTACTAAAATCAAGATAGTGGACACCATTCAGCTACATTACAAACAATTACCCTGCATTTCCAAGGGAAACCTAATCAGCACGGGCTGCAAAGTCCATGATCTTCTGCCTGTCTCTCAACTCAGCATCCCCTTTTTGCACTTTTCCTAAATGCATGTAATAGATTACTTACAACAAACTTCATGTAATTTATCAGATTATTTCACTGTGTGATTTTTCTACTTGAGATTGGTAAAGACAGACTGTATTAGGTATCTAGCCAGTAAAATAAACAAAAAAGAAAAAAAAAGTCACTATTCATAACTGATTGTACACAGAAATTCAAAACAATTCTATAAATAACGTATGTGAATTAGTATGTGAACTTGACAAGGTGAATGGATATGATAAAATGATTTCTGTAGACCTGCCAAAAATTAGAAAATTGAATTCTGAAAAATGTCATTTAAAACCACATATCATTAGAAACTAGGTATCTAATTGTTATCTAATAAACAACGTGTCATATCTATCCAAAGAAAATTAATTTTGCTGAATAAGGTACAGTATAATTAAATAAATAAATATACAATGTTCATAAATTGAAGGATTCAATGATGTAAAAATGCCCATTATTCCCACACTGGTTCATGAAGTCAATGCAGTCTCAATCATCAGAACATAATTTTTGTGTGTATGAAAACTGACCAGTTTTTTGATGTATTCAGTTTGGCAAAATTTATCAGGCTATATGCATATAATTAAAATAGTATTTTAAAATCTAAGATATATATATTTCTGAGAAAGAAAATAATTTATTTTATTCATAATTACTTTTCTCTTTTTTCTTTTTCTTTTTTTTTGAGACAGAGTCTTGCCCTGTCACCCAGGCTGGAGTGCAGTGGCATGACCTCAGCTCACTGCAACCTCCTCCTCCCAGGTTCAAGTGATTCTCCTGCCTCAGCCTCCTGAGTAGCTGGGATTACAGGTGTGTGCCACCATGCCTGGCTAATTTATGTATTTTCAGTAGAGATGAGGTTTCACCATGTTAGTCAGACTGGTTTCGATCTCCTGACCTCACGATCTGCCCGCCTTGGCATTCAAAGTGCTGGGATTACAGGCATGAGCCACCACGCCTGGCCCACAATTACTTTTCTCTTTGGAATTTTTTTTTTCCAAACACCTGAGAACATGGTCCCAACTTTGTTTATGTTTATTGTAGCATTTAAATAAGGTGTGGAATATAGCCTTCTTTTTTAGACCTGCTCTGGAATGAGATTCACTGAGATATACTTTCTGGCATTTACAAATGGGAATCAAAGGAACTTTTAATATAAACTTTTCCTGAAAGGGTTATTAACCTGTTGACATCTCCTAAGTCATATGTTCCCATTCTATATAACATGTTTCCCATTTTTAAAACTGTTCATCATATAAATTATCACATTTAATAACTAAAAATTTTGCAATCTGAACTCCTTGGAGAACTTTAGGCAAATAAACAAGATAATAGCAGTTTTAGAAAATTAGTCAAAACTTAGCCCAGATATTAGCTGAGTTTACCTTGTACTTTGAGATTTAGCTCAAGCTGGCTCAAGTCATTATGACAAGTGTTATGAAATATCCAACATCCTAAGTAAGGTTTCCCTCAATTTCCTGAGGAATTGTGTTTTTACTATGATTTCTTGCTTCCTTTGTGCTCAATCTCTTTTGTGTCTTGCATATTGCAACTGTTCCTTTTTATCTAATCTGCATTTTCCAATCTTCCTGTTAGCTGCATTAATTTGCATCCAAATAAAGGACTAATTTTATTTTTAATCATTAATGGTGACCTCTTGTTAAAATGTGTATTGAGCTTTAGAAATCAACTAAATTCGTATCTGTTTCACCAAAAAGGATATTGAAACATAATCTAGACCAGTCAGGTAATCAGATGCCTGAAAGCAATATAATACTAATAATGCTTAATCTGTTTTTCATCTTTAATCAGCATTAAGGTGGACCAATAATCATATGAGAAATATTTTCTAACAATAAATTTTCCACTTCAAAATTCCACATTCTGAGTATCTCTGATGATTTAGAATGGAAATAAGTACCACTTACAAAGAAAACAAAATCCCAGCTCCTTTTATATTCAATACCTGATATAATTATCATATTCACATAACTAGTAAATTTATCAGAGTTAGTTTAGGCTGTTATTTCAGGTAATTTGTATTCTTAAATGATGTATAGATAATTTTGTTAGAATTCTGATCAAACACCAAAGAAAAATCTGTAAAACTTAGCTCAGTGCTTATCTCCAGGTTTACAACTTTCTAAAACTCCAGAAGGTGGACATCCAACCTAAAATTTAGTAAACCATAACTACCTTCCTTAGACACAGAGTTTTCTACAAATGTCTAAAGGTCCTGTTCCATGTTTTCAAATTATCAAATTGATAGCAGCAGGAGACAGACAAAGGCTTAGGCAGATAGAGAAGGGTCCCTGGAGAATCTCCAACCCACCCTACATGTGTTTATACCAGATGTTTTGTGCAGCTAAGGTAACCTGCACAAAGGACTTGCCTGGGCATGCCCACTATAGACTGGAGGCCCACATGCACTGGGGAAATGAGGTGGAGTCACCAGGAATTTGTACCCTATGCAGGGAGAAGCCTGGACTCTTCAGCTGATGTGGTGGCCCAGGTTTTCATTTTGGGAGTTGGAAACCTGCTTGCAGGTCCCCCTCTCTTTGCTGAGAGCTTTCTTTTCACTTAACAAATTCCACACTCCTTACTCTTCAATGTGTCCATGTGCGTAATTCTTCCTGGTCATGAGACAAGAACCCAGATTAGCTGAGCTAAGGAGCAAAAAATCCTGCATCATTTGCATCCTGAGGTATGGCAAAATATGGGAAAATACACTGAACCTCACAAAATAATACATTTGAAATCTTAAAAATAATACATACAATTTAATTGATTACTTAATGACCCTCCCATGTATACTAACATGTTTAGTAGACTATTTATTCTTGTAAGTCCCTCTTAGGTTCTTCTGAGAATGGTATCTTAAAAGAAATCCATCAGACTCCTTTTTTTCCCTCCTCCACCTCCTTCTATTTCTATTTTTCTTTCAATTGTTCAATTTTTTCCAGGATAACAGGGATCAGTAATTAGCAAAAAAAGGATATTATTTAACCAAACTTTCTCAAGCAAACACACAACAAAATATTAATAGACACAGACCTTTGCTCACAGTGTTCCAAAACCTCTAGTGCTTAACAAATTTAGATAAATCAGATAAGTTCTTCAAGATCTAGATTTTGGGAAATCCCATAGCAGTTACAGAAGAAACATGTAGCTACATTATACACAAAGAACCCATTGCTACAACACACACTTACTTAAAACATACCTTGTTCAGCTCCAAATTGTTGATTAGCTTTTGTAACTTATTCAATTGAATACTGTTTAAAAAACAACAGCAGCAAGAACAGTGGCTTTCTATTGTTTACACAGAAACATTCTAATATATAAGGGTGTGGAAAGTTTCACCATAAAGGGTTGGAAAATTATACCATGAGTTGCCAAAAGAAAGCTGATACTTTTTAATACTTGAAAAAATCAGCTTCTAGGCACAATCTTTATTTAAAGTAAGAAGAGTCACTTCATAATGATAATGTTTTGCCACTTCTCCAGAAAGATTATAATAATATACATTTATTTGTACTTATTAATAGGGATTTAAATATATATAAGACAAAATTTAATAACACTTCAAGGTAGGCAAATTCACAATATGAGTAAAAACTGTCATGAATAATTGTTAGAGAATGTAAAGTGCAAATTAATAAAGAAGTTCTGAATAAAACATTTAAAAAATGTATTTTCTTGATATATCCATAGAAAGCTACTTACCAAAAACATAGTAAAGCATTATTTTAGGCACATATGTAAGAAACATTTGCAAAAATTGATAAAAAGGATGACCATGGGGTACACAATGGACATCTTTAAAAATAGTGAAATATTGAAATAATAGTGTGTTTTCTCTGATTATAATTCATTTCTACTTGAAATCAAAAGAAAAAATATTAGAAAATGTTCATATTTATATAATATGAAAAGTCATTTTCATAAAAGCCTACATATCAGAAAAGACATCTCAGAAGAAAATAATACAGTTTTGAAAATCACTATAAAATTGTACACACCAAAACCTGAACAATGTATTTAGGTAGTAACTTGAAAGAGCACTTACAGCAGGGTTGTCCAGTGTTTTGGCTTCCCTTAGCAACTAAGGAAGAAGAATTGTCTTGGAAAACACCTAAAATACACTAACACTAACAATAACAGATGAGCAAAAAAATAAAAATTCACAAAAAAATTGTCGTATTGTTTTAAGAAAGTTTATGAATTTGTGTTGGGCTGCATTCAGAGCCATCCTGGGACTCAGGTTGGACAAACTTAACTTAAAATTTTAAGTGCATACTAAAAGAGAAGAAAGGCTAGCACCACAATGCTAAGCATCTATCTTAATATTACTATTTTATAGAAAGGACAATGAAATGAAATAAAATAAAATAACTAAAGAAGATAATACCAGAGCAGAAATTAAATAAATACAAAATAAAATAAAGTGGGCATGGTGGTTCACACCTGTAATCCCATCACTTCAGGAGCCCGAGGCTGGCAGATTGCTTAACCCCAGGAGTTTGAGACTAGCCTGGGCAACATGGTGAAACCTCGTCTCTACAAAGAATACAAAAATTAATTAGGCATGGAGGCATACACCTGTAGTCTCAGCTACTCAGGAGCTTGAGGTGGGAGGATGGCTTGAACCAGGGAGGCACAGGCTGCAGTGAGCTGAGATCATGCCACTGCACTCCTACCTGGGCAAGGTGAGACCCTGTGTCCAAAAAATAAAAATAAAGTTAAGAACCAAGAAACGTAAACAAAGAGAATCAAGGTAGCGAAAACTGTTTCTTAAAACATAATAATGAAAGTAATAAATCTGTGGCAAGACATACAGGTAAACTTTTTAAAACAGAGATACAAGTTACAAACAACCAATATCAATATTATTCAGGCATTTAAAAGATAATAAGATATTATTATAAATAACCATATGCCAACAAATTTGAAATAAATTTCTAGGCAAGTACAACTTTAAAAATAAAATGAAAAAGAAAAACTGAATAGTCCTGTAAACTCATTAATTATTCTATTTGGCCATCTAATTTTAAATTGTTTTGTCACTACTATGCATTTTTAGCCAGACTTGTTAGTAATGTCCATGTGTGTGTGTATAAATAGTTTATGTAATTTGACAGTTAATAAAAACAAAACAGAAGAATAAGACTAAAGAAACCCATGAAAAGAATGTAAATGATACTATTAGGGCTCTGAAAACAATACTCCAAAATGAAGTCCTCAAAAGTAGCCTCCAAAGCCAAGTTTCTTTCTGACCTCCTGCACTCCTATCTCCTGTCTCTTCCCCCTCAACCTCCACTGAGGCAAGTCATAGAAACTAAACCAACTTTTCCCTAAAGTCAGCCATAAAGTCTAAAAATATTACTCTGAATTTTCCCCACATTTCTGTGTAACAGCTAGCCATAAAGAAATTAAGACCCTCATTTTAGAGGAGTTCTACCCCATACATGGAGGAAGAAATTCTGAACACAGAGGCCAAGAAGAACCTGTACAGACAGGCTCTGCTAGAATTCTTCAGTCCATCACTGCTAGTTTCTGTTCTTTTCTGTCCAATCACATTTGTACATGGCTGTCCCTGCCTCACTGAACCTAAGCATAAAATTGGATATCTTCCCCTGTATCTCTGGGTCTTCATTCTGGAGGCTCCCATGTCACAGAAAACTATAATCAAATAAATGTGCTATGTTTTGCTCTAATGCATTTTTTTTTGTAATAGGGATGCTGGCTATGGCTCTTACGATGTAAAAGAAAAAGATGAGCCCTTTTCTGCCCCTACATATCATAATCAACAAAAGAAATAATGTCATGAGATGCATGTTGCACAATACTTTCAGTGGTATGAATTTACAAACTGTGACCCTGCAAATGGAAAACTTGCCATAAAATGCATTAACTATAAAACTTTGACGTGGGTGGTTCTCATGTGATGTTGCCCATCTGTTCATGAAGCAAAGAAAATCCTTAAAAATCCTTTTAAATAATAAGAAATGCTCGGCAAGAAAAAAGAGAAATAGTAAATGAAACCCTTTGTAAGGCTGAATTCTTAAAAATGGATTTATCTAAACTCAAGTTATAAATCTATATATTTTATAGAAATACATAAGCATTTTAAAAAGTATTTAAGTACACCCAGATTTGACTTTATTGTGTGTGTTTGCAGTGAGGTTGCTGTATGCACTGAGGTTGCTGTAATGCAGTAGTATAGACAAAAGAGGGGGCAGATCTAATTCATATAAAATAAAACATGCATAAACCAATTTTAAATTAGAATTTGATGAATATGCAGTTATGTAAAAAACAAGAAGTGTTATAGTAATTTGTAAATTTTGATTATGACTATACAAATATAAAAGCCAAATCGCCAGGCATGGTGGCTCATGCCTATAATCACAGTACTTTGGGAGGCCGAGGCAGGCAGATGAGGTCAGGAGTTCAAGACCATGCTGACCAATATGGTGAAACCCCGTCTCTACTAAAAATGCAAAAATTAGCTGGGTGTTGTGGCTCATGCCTGAAGTCTCTGCTACTCGGGAGGCTGAGGAAGGAGAATTGCTTGAACCCTGGAGGTGGAGTTGCAGTGAGCCAAGATCGTGCCACTGCACTTCAGCCTGGGAGACAGAGGGAGACACCCTCTCAAAGGAAAAAAAAAAAAAAGAAAGAAAAAAAAAGCTAAATCATCTATACATGCATATGTGAGTTCCTACATTTGTAAAATCAAAAGGAAAACTATGGAGGGATAAACAAGTCTATTAGCATTAAGTTGATGAGGAATAGAAGACTAAAAGGGATGGGGAGTCAATCAGATAGAAGATGATTAAATTATGGGTGCCTATGTTTATTTCCTTTTTACAATTTTATATTTTTCACTTAATACAAACATCACATGTTAATTTAGTCAGACCATGTTGTCATATGTTTCATGTTAAATGTGATACAAATATCTTTTAAAGGAATTGTCTTTAAATTCAGACTGCACTAAATTTGTGTTGGACTCTACCACTTACAAGCTATGTCCTTTGGCAAGTAAATCCTTGTGTCTCTGTTTCCTCATCAGTAAAATAAGCATAAGAATAGTAACCACATCAGATCATAGAGGAGATAAAAGAGAAGATGTGAAGACGTGTGAAAATTACACAAAATAAAGCATAATAAGTAAACACTTACTTGGCAGTAAATTTTATTCCCTTCTTGGAGAAAGCCCTTAAAGATCACCTAATCAACTGAAATCTCAGAAGCAGTCATCAACCTAATTCTCAGACCAGAGTCTGATAAATTTAAGAAATAAAACAAAGATGAAAGCCAAAAAAAAAGGGCAAAAATATCCTTTCGCACAGATAAAATGTGGTTACATAACTCGTTATGAGAGTCAAATAACCTACTCTTATGCTAAGGAGACTACCCCTAGACTGAAATTTGGGGTAGCCAAACACAGGAAATTTTGTCTTCAGATTTAATAACCTTATTTTTGTGTTTATTGTGAACAGAGAAAGAAGCATTACAGCTATCAAATACTATGCAATGGACTTTTGAGAGGTTAACTTCATCTCACTGAGAATTGTAGACCAATATTTGGCACTCATCAATCAACTAACTTTGATTAACTGAATAATTCCATCTTAGATACAGGGTTAGGGAAATGATAGCAGTATGTTTAGGGTAAATCTCTCCTGAAGAAGACCAGAATTGAGAAAAGGGTGTTTTCTGATACTGTCCAATGGTTTTGAAACTTTGTATCAGAAAACTCTTTTATCAAAATTAATCTTATGGGAAGTCTCAATGTATGAAATTACTTTACTTACCTAAATGGCTGAAGCGAGGAAGGAATCTTAAAACTTCACTCTGGGTCACAAAATTTCACTAATCAATGCTAATTAATGATGGTTCCCACTTCATGTCTCCTAAAATAATGCTCATACCACAAAACAAAAACCAAGCAAACAAAAAGTTTCTAATATGTAAACAGCACATCTTTAGTTCTTGACTTTATTCAATATGTTTGAATTTTCTTTATTTGCTTAATATACATTAAACAGTCTAATTCTGGAAACTGCAGCGAAAGGACACTCCAATTACAGTTAACAGACAACACTCTGCTTATTTTCACGTATCACTTACTTCCCTGTAATACTGGCTTTCCATGTATCATTTTTTATGGCTGCTGTGGGCTCTGCCCATCTGCTATGTAAACTTTCTTGTGGTTTTGTTTATAGAGGTAAAGTTAGAACTACCTCGGTAATGGTGGTCCGTCTCGGTAATAGCCGACTGCCTCGTAATGGTGGATTGCCTCAATAATGACAGACTGCCTTGGTAATGGCAGATGCCCTTCCCTGCAGCTGAGCTGGACCATCCCAGGTCCAGCTGCATTTGCTACAAAACTCTCAATCCAGAGCATTTCAGATTGCTAGTCTTCACCGGGGTGGGACCCATTCAGCCAGATCACCTGGCTCCCTGTTTCAGCCCCGTCTTTTTCAGTTGAATGGTTGGCTCTGTCTCCCAGGCGTTCCACGTGCCAGTTGAAATGACCGCCCAGATTTGTGTGAGTTTTTGTGTGGAAACCCACGGGGGGGGCCAGCTGAAACAGCCATAATGAAAACTCATGGCACTTTTTGGCCCAGGAATCTCCTGGTCTGTGGGCAGTAAAAACTCGTTTGGAAATGCAGTGATCACTCACCCTCTGTGTTGTTCTCCCTGGGAACTGCATTCCAGAGCTGTTTCTATTCCGCCATCTTGGATCTCCTATACAAACATTTTTAAATCCATTCATCCATTCATGGACACATTTTTCTCACATTTTGGATACTGTGAAGAGTGCTGCAATGAACTGTTATAGTAGTGCTAATATCTCTTCAGATTCTGATTTCAATTCTTTTGCGTAAATATCCAAATGTAGGATTGTTGAATCATATTGCAGTTCTAGTTTTTTAAGAACCCTCATACTGTTTTCCACTGTAGCTGCACCATTTTGCATTTCTACTAACAGTGCCCAAGTGTTCCAATTTTTACACCTCCTGGCCAACACTCATCTTTGTTTTTTTGACAGCAGTCATGCTAATAGCTGTAAGGTGATATCACTTGATAGTTTTGATTTGCATTTCCCTCATTATTAGTGATGCCTGATGGCCATTTGTGTGTCTTCTTTGAAGAAAATTCTATTCAAGTCATTAACCGACTTTTTAGTAGGGCTAGAAGTTGGCTTTTTTTTTTTTTTTTTTTTTTTAATTTTGAGTTGTAGGGAAGAACACAATTCTCATTAAGGTCTTATGGAAAAAATTATTGATAAAAAATAAAAACAAAAAATAAAGAGTTAATTACACCAAAACAAATGGTAGTGACCACTGAGTATATATTTTAACTGTAGAACTAATAACAGAAATAAATGTGAGAATTAAAAAAAAAAAAGAGAGAGAGACATATAAACATACTTATTGTGTTTCTTATAGACAGCATTCAAAGCTATAATTTAAAACTATTTATAACATAAGTATTTTACAGGCATACAAGGAGATGCTGAGAAAATTAACAAAATTTAACTCATCAAAAAATGGAGAAACAAATGTGCCAAAGAAAATCCTATTATTATCAGTGCTGAAATTTAGAGTTAATAAATACTGTATAAAATTAACTAGATTGATAGTAAAGTCTTGAGAGCAAATTGTGGAACTTCCAAAATTTTAAGAAAAAAAAAAAAAAACCTATGTCATATGAGGAATGTTTAGAAAAAGGTAACAAAATACACAAATGCACAACATCACACATGATAATTTTAAATCCAGTCAGCTATTAAAAAAAAAAAAACTCGGACAATAAAGCAAAATGTACCCATTTGCTCTGAATGTGAGATTGTGAAAAACTCTGAATATATAGGAATAAGAAAAGACATATTGGAAAAAATAAAAATAAAGCAGAAATAATTATAGTGACACTTTAAAAGGCAAGAGAGAAAGAACAATTTATTGTTATAAAGATATCTCCTACAATCACAACCCTACATTATAAATACTGTGCATGCAATAATATAACATAAACATTTATATCTATTAGAAATGGATTTAAATCTACCATTTGTTGTTTTCTTTTTGACCTGTCTGCTCTTTTCTCTTTATTACTTTCCTTAACTGAATTTCATTTTAATTTTTAAAAATCTTTTAATCATTATATTGTGAGTAATTCCAAATGTGTTATGAGAAAACTTATTTATTGAATTTGATGAGTTTTCTGAAAACTCTTAATGGAGATATATTTGCCAATAAAAAATAAAACATCAGCAGAGCTATCATATACTAGGCAAAGAGTTAGACTGATACCAAGCAACATTCAACATTAAAAAGATACAATATATAAAGGAAGACAATCTGTTGAGTATTAAAATCATCTCAATATGAATTCTTTGCAATCATCACAGAACTAATTAGCTATCAAATCCGAAGTTTGGCTGATGGAAATAAGGAGTCAGTATGAGGTAAAAAATAAGTTCCTCAATGCAAGAGAACTGAATAGTGTTTTGGACCATTTTCCTGGCTGGTATAAGCAGTATCAAAATATCTTCTTTGGCAAGGAAGAAAATAAATACAAATAAAAATCCTACATTTTTAAATCACTAGACTATCTCAGGAATGATAAAGGTATCAGTAAAGTAGCAAGGCAATAATTTAAAACATTATTTGTTGGTCAGGTGCAATGGCTCATGCCTGTAATCCCAGCACTTTGGGAGGCCAAGGCAGGTGGATCACCTGAGGTCAGGAGTTCAAGACCAGCCTGGCCAACATGGCGAAACTCCGTCTCTACTAAAAAAAAAAAAAAAAAAAAAAAAAAAAAAAAAAAAAAAAAAAAAAAAAAAAAAAATGTTGTGTGCTCAAAAAACATTCAAATGGGTTTATTTAAAAGTTTCACAATAGCCGGGCATTTAGGCTTACAAAATTAAGAACACTTTTTCCAGGAGAATTTCTTTAAAACAAAGCATATTGCTAAATAGCAACATTATACCTGGTAAACAATCATTGGCAACAAAATAAGTTTAAATGCTGTAATATTCTGCCTAAGGAGTCCCAGAGACTGTATGATAACCAAGATGCAAACTAGTTTTGTTGTAACAAGCCTAGTTTCAATTCTACAAAACATGTCCTTGGTTAGCTATCCAGTTTCATCAAATGTTTTCAAAACTTGTTTGCCAGACAGTTAAGTCCCTGATACAGAACAGTGCCTTGTGTAGCACAAGTGGCTTGAATATACCATATCCTGTTACATAGAGACTGAATTTGTCTGTCATTTCACTGATGGCCATAGCATTTGGCAAATTTTGTTTGCAAAAAGCAACAGCACTGTATCTCTCAGCTTATCCTTCTGAAGCATTTTCTGTAGCTCTTCTGCTCCTTCCTTAATTCTTTCATAATCATTACTATCTACCAAAAATGACAGCCTGGGTATTCTGGACGTAATGCCTCCATAGAGGCCTAATTTTATCTTGACCTTCCCATACCGTGAAACAAATGTTTTTATATTCTACTCTTTTCATGTTAAAACCATTGGTAGGAATGATGGTGACCATCTCCCCTAACTTCACCTTATACAGAAGATCACCTTGCCAGCAGCATCCCATCCAACCATCAGAATGAATATCTGCTTCTTGGTGAAGATGGGAACACAGAGGGGATGGTGAGGCCCAGGGTGGTAGAGGCACCAGCGATGGGCAGACACAGAAGGGGTGTGAGGTGTCCCCAAGACCTTCTCCTTCCATGCTCTCAGAACACTGAACCAGAGGGAAGAGAAATAGCTCAGGAAGAAAGAGAGTAACAGGGACATCTTGCTGGCCAATGTGCCCATGAAGCTGCTTGACAGGAATTAGTGGGGTGAGGTCCTGCCAGACAACTGGCACTTCAGCTGTGCCAAGTCTTGCAGCAGCCCAGCCCCTCCGATGCCTTAATGTTTGGATTTCACTTTATCTATGCTGCTTTTAGTAGATGAGGATTTATGGTGTTATTTTGCTGGGGGGTTGAGGTTTATAGTATATTTCGTTAACTTCCCACTCTATCCTCATGGAATGCTGTCCTATTTCATTCCCAGGGTCAGAAATTTAAAACTACATGCTTCCATTTGACCCTGCATGGTCTTTGAGTTATTTTAATCATGCATTTTATTTCAATATGCTATAAATAACATAATATATTGTTACTAATTCTTGTTTTAAACATGCAGTTATCTATTAATGAGACCATAATCTTCATAGTCACCCATTTCTTTACTACTTCTAGTGTTCATTTTTCTGTCATTCCAGATTTCCATTTGGTATCATTTTCCTTTACTTTGAGGTCTCTAACATTTCTTATAGTGACGATGCCTTAATTATAAATTCTCTTAGCTTTCATATGTCTGAAACAGTCTTTTTCTTTTTTTTAGTCTTTATGAAACACACTTCCGCTGGATAAATAATCTTAGGCTGATGTGTTTGTTTTTTTAATTTCAGAGAAAGTCTTTAAAGATATTCATCCATTCATTAAATATTAATTGTTTAATAACAAATTTGATGTCCTAATTTTTGTTTCTCTTTTGATAATGAATCTTTTTCTCTGGCTCCTTTGAAGACTCTCTTTAATAATTGGTTTTAAGCAATTTGATTATGCTGTGTCGTGGTGTCATTTTCTTTCTGTGTGTGTGTCTGTGTATGTGGGAGCGCATGCACACATCCACGTTTGGGCTTATGAACTTCTTGTATCTGTGAATTTATGTTTTTCATCAAGCTAATGGTTTTTCACAGATTTTTTTTCTGTCACCCACCCTACCCTCTCATTTTCTAACTGTAATTACACATACATTCAGCTGAATTGAGTTGTCCCACAGTTCACTGATAATCATTTTTTTTTCTTTTTCTTTCTGTATTTCCTTTTAAATAGTTTCTATTGTTCTGTCTTTAAATTTACTGTGCTTTTCTTCTGCAAAATGCTGTTAATTCTACTCATTGTATTTTTCTCTTAAACATAGCAGATCGTTATCTGTTTTAGACTCAAGGTTTTTCAGTTTTACGTCTTTCATGTCTGCACTTGACATGCCCAATCTTTCCTCTAGCTTCTTGAACATATTGAATACAGTTGTAAAAACTATATTCTTTCACTCTTCATTAATTGTATCCCCTGTTCTTTTCTTGGATCATTTTTAATTGATAATTTTTTTCTCATTATGGTTTACACTTCCTTACTTCTTTATATATTAAGCTTCAATATTATATGCATTGTGAATTTTATATTATTTGGGCCTGGATTTTTTTTATTCCTTTTTTCTACAATGTGTTTAAGTTAATTGGAGAGAGCTCATTCTTTGGGGTCTTTGTCTTAATGCTTTACTAAGAAGAATGAGCATAGCCTTTTATCAGGGTTAATGTTTTCCACTACCGAAGCATGTTCTTCTGAGTACACTATCTGATATTCTATGAATTATGAGGTTTTCTTCTCTAGATATTGATAACTGGCACTACTGCTGGTCCTTTATAAGCCCAGAACACTGTCTCCTTTAATGATTTAAGGCAGGCAGTTGGTTTCCTTACACGCATGCTCTGATCAGCCTTCAATGAACACTTGTGAGATACCTTCTAAAATTCTCTGGAGTTCTCTCTCTTTGCTTTTTTTTTTTCTCACCCATACTTTTCTTTGCAAACTCTAGGTGTTTTGACTTTCCTGAGTTTTCAGATCCATTTTCTCAACTCAGAGCGACTGTTAAGCTCTCCTTGGGTCCTCACACTGCCCTAAGTTCCAGAAACTTGTAGGCTAGAGCAATCATGAAACTTACTTCATTTGTTTTCTGTCTCTCTGACATGACTGCTGTTGATGCTTGAGGGGCGATGTTGAGATCCATTGCTTTATATATTTTGTTTCTTATTTTGTTGTTTTAGTCATGAGAATAAATCTTGTTTCTTTTACTCCATCTTGGTCCAATGCAGAAATCTCATTATAATTTATTTGTTATATGTATGTTTCCCCCAGCACACTGTAATCTTACTTTATTAATCTTAGCCTAAAACAGAACACCTTCTAAAATTGAACTTCACATGCATTTGTGAAACTGGACCTCTTTTGTTCATCAAAAAGGAATAGTAAATATATTTCAAGTTATACGGCAACTTGAATGGTAGTGGAGACTTCAATTGGAAAGGAAGTTTGTTTTGAATCTAATGGAAAAGAGATCTATATTAGAATAGTAATGTCTATATGGTTTAAGAACCATTGCTTTAGTGACTAACATTTATATTTGAAAATTTATCAATATAATAAATACTATAATGCCTCAGAATAGGATAAATAGTACACAACAACAAAGAGTTGACCATTCCAGGTGCGTGGCTAGCAAAAATTATGAACATTACATTAATTTTTCAAAAATTATTCACATTGAATAACACAGCATTAACCTTAACAAAACATAAACAGGGACACCTCTTAACAATCGGCATTTTACTATTGTCATAATTTTTAAAATTCTAAAATTTCAACCAAATTTGAAAAGCATTTTGAAGAACATAGATATATCTATTACCCTTTTTATTAGGAAAAAGTTTTAATCTGCTTATTCACAAGAGTTTGTTTGTGGCCCCATTAATAGTCTCCATTCTGCTGTGCTCAGGAAGAAGGGAGGAATCTCCTCATTATACAAAGTCTATTTGAATAACTTCTCTATATCTTCCTTTAAATTTGACATAAAGAAATATATAAATAAGGAACAGCAAGTGGTTGTATGTCAGACATTTTCCTGAAGAAGTGCCCTTTAGTTCTAATCTAATCTTTCCCCAAATACAGAACTACATTTAGGGATATGCAGGATAATAAAGACATAATTCTACTTTATAAGAAGAGTTTAAATTTATTACTGTTTAAATAATCTGATGGAGACTTCCATAACATCTGCCCTCTTTTCATCTCTTCCTATAAATTTGCAACAGTCTACCTCTTACTATATGTATACTTAAGAAATATCCAGTCTTAGGAAATATACTTAACATTTTTTTCTAAAGTAACAGAGTAGGCTATGGAGAAACCCCACATTCGTAAGTAGGCAAAAAGCCTGAGAATGTCTATTGCCTTATAAAAGACAATGCTTTGGCAAGAAATGTCTTGTACTCACAGACATTTATGTGTTAGGAAAGACAGAGGAAAAGAAGACATAATCAGTTTTAAGGTAGTCCCCTGAGCACACAAGTTCAATAAATATGAACCTTAGAAACAATGATCATTGCATGATTTGCCTGTGATCAGACTTGGGGGTATATATGAATCCTAAACTTGGTTTCTATGTGACAATAAAAACACAGAACTGCTCTGGAATCACTGAACTAGAATTCACACTCTTTTGTGACAGGTAGTGTACTATTCAGTGCCAGTGGAGGCAGATGGAGCATAGTTTCTGCTCAAAAATATGCAATCTGTTAAAATCTTTTTATAGTATGAAAAAAAAAAGCCTTTTCCTTGCTCTTAAAACTAATGTAAGGCTTTTTAAAATGTATAAAGGAGGACAACAAAAATAAGAGATATGTATTAATAAAGAAATGAGTGCAAGTTGAATATAAGGAGAAGAAAGAAAAGGCAGCTAAAAGCGAATCTGAGTACACTAAGTTTATCCTATATTCCTGCTACAAAATTCCAAGAGGCAATCCACAAATTGAACTGTGCTTATTCCAAAAGTCAAGACAAAGAGGGAAAACTGTCAGCTTTGTCCTTCACAATGCATGTCAAATAAAAGAATTACTCAGAAGAACAACCACTTCCAGGAGGACCTCCTCAAACAGATTTGTCCAGGGAGTCCTCATGAAAAAAATACAAGTTGGGAAATTCATGCTTGTCAGCAGGCTTATGGGTGCTCCTGAATATGCTCTTGAATCAGGGAAATGCTGTTTAAAAAGCTCTGTATGCACCACCTGCTCTCAAGTGGTCCTGAGAGAACAATCTCTTACTTGGCTTTATGTGGGCACTCAATCCCAAAGAAATGGCTGAGAGAAACTGCACCAAATTCATATTTTAAAGATAGAGTAAATAGTTCTTCAATAATTTATGTTTCTCACAAATATTGTGCTCAGTACATTATAGTCACATAACTTTTTTTTTCAATAAATAAACAAGTGCTCTAAACTACTTCTTTCTCTGCTGCTATCCCGTTATAGCCATTATAAAAAGAGGCAATAAAATTAAATAAAATATAAAATAAATTAAACTATAAAATTAATCAAAGAGCATAAGTATTACAAAGAAACTACAGTAAAAGGTAAAAAGAAAGGTAAATAATAAAGTAGAAGATGAAAAATAAATGGAATAAATAAATATAACAAGATAAAGTAAAAAGAATAAAAACTTTTTGAGAAGATTTAAAAGGTATAAAATGAAAGAAGTGAAAAATAAAAAAATTCAACAGTTTTGTTATTAAAAAATAAAAGAATATTTAACAAATGAACAACAAATAGCATTCTTCACAGCAATGAGATAAAATAACTTTACAGTCTTAAACTACAAAGTGAGACTTCTTCTTTAAAAATATGAAAGAATATAGGAAATAAAAACGAAAAGCCAATGATATGAGTTCTTAGAATGTGCTGACTGATAATGAAGAGGAACAAGGCAGAACCATAAGTAATGTTTTTGCTCTGGTAACTAAGTTAGTGTCCTGAATGCCTTCCAATTCACATAATCCTTTGAAAACAGGTCATGCTTCCATTAAAAAAGAGGAACTTCCTTACTACTTCAGTCACTTCCAAGTCATTGCTGGCCATTCTTCAATAAGCTCTGGCTAATAGTCAATTGTAATTTTTGTATTCTAAATTTTTTTATAAAAGGAAAAACAATAAGTAGTGCCTGTTATCTTAAAATACCTCTTCAATATAAAAATCAATATTTTTTTCTGTGTTTTGTCTTCACAACTCTGATATTCTTGAGTTGTTGACACAGTCATCATTGATTTTTTTGGAGCCACTTAGGTAATAGTTGAATTTTTATCTGAATTTATTTTCCAATCAGGAATTTTTTCATGTTTTACTTTTTAAATTTTTACTTTTATTTTATTTTTTAATTTTTTTTCTGAAGAAGCAAGATTAGACTAAACATTTAATCTGAAATGTTAAAACTATATGAATGATCTCAGAAATGTTCACTGATTTGGGGCCTATAGAAGTAGATATTAATTTTCTAATGGCAAATTTAAACATGTGCTCTGGACTACTGAAACCATCCATTTACACTGGCAGTAATATGTACATGATTTTAAGAAAAACTAAGATATTTCACGAACAGTAGATGTGATGATTTCAGGTATTCTACTTGTTAATACTAACAAACAATTCTGTTTGAATTAACTCTACTGTGATACAAATACATAACAAGGAAGTTAACTAAACTGTTTACATATATATAAAAGTAAAGCCAATCAATCAAATGGGTTTTTTATAAAATTTGTGTTGGCATTAGAAGACATGCTGGGAATTTTATGACCTCTTCCTCAGGGACCATGTTTATCTTTGTTAACCATCATACCTTTAACAATTATGCTTATTGAATGATCTATGTGCATGTTCTTGCCCCTGTTCAAACAAACAGGCTAGAGCTTGTGGCAACATGATGACCTTACAAGCACAAAATACACACTCTTCAGGCATATTTGAGACATTAACAGTGATAAGCAGAAAACCCAGCCTTGTGTAATCTGTCAACAAACTAATAAATTACTTTGGTCAAGGGTGGAATAACTTCCTCTCATGACCATCTGCACAGGAGAATAGGTTAGTAATTGGAATTCCAACAAAACTGAGAGTTTGGACAAGATAAGCAAAGGCTTAATACTTAAAGTTAGGAGCCAATCCTTTTACGAATCTAAAAGCACACACTTAACATATTTTTGGCATTCTATCTACAAATATTAAGAGATTAGCTAGAAATATGATCAGGCAATAGGAATCTCTATTTAGAGCCCTACTCTGAATTCAAAGTACAATGTACAAAGTCACATTTCTATTGTCATTAAAGGGAGTTTTACCTTGAAAACAGAACCAGACTTGGGTACTTTCTTGATTATTGACTCAAACCCAAATTTACCTATGGGGTCTGCCAAAGATTAGTTATTTAATACCTTTAGTATATATTTTGGCTATGGAACTGGAGTCAGGAGGCCTGGATTCAGATCTCATTTCTTATACTTAGCTATTTGGCTTTTGGTACTGCCTCTTTCATAAAAAGCATCCCACATACCCCACCACAGCAACCTGTTGGACAAGATGATCGAAAGGGAAGGCAAACCGTCCTGGACTTGGTAGAGAATGAGATGAGACTTTCCACTAACCTGGCTCCTTTGAAATTTTGCATTAGGCTTCTTCTAAATGTCAACATTGAAGTTTGGACTATGAACTGAAAGAACGCGTACTGAGAATCCCAGGGATACCACTCTTTGTCATGTGATACGACACTGTGCTGTGTTCTTGATTGACTTTTATGTTTCTTACGTATGTAGGGTTCAAATGATACACCAAGTTACAGAGCCTTTTTAAGTAAGACCAGAATCATTGACAATATCCTCAGACCTACCACAACAAATGCTGTAAAGCACATATATGTTTATACTGAATGTCTTTTGGAGTATGTCTAAAATCTTGGAACTTAACCTAAGTTTACTAATGAGCCATAACATGAGATACACCAATTGTCAGCATAAAAAATGTTGCTAGGTAATGGGGAGACCAAGTATTGCATGGAATTGCTTTTTTATATATAAACACATATTTAATTTTATCCTTTGAGACATTTTTATTATCAAAAATAAAACATATATCAAGAAAATAAAAATTATATACTCTGAGAGTTATAAACATATCCATGTTGTAAAAATTATAATGAGGAGAGATTACATGTATACATATTTAACTATGATTGAGCTGTTAAACAAAGTGAATCCATCCCATTCCATTAATTTTCCTTCGTGTATGAAAATTAAAATGAGTATTCAAAATAATGAAGAGAAAGCTTTGGATAAAAATATTTTAAGATATCCTTCACTTTAGAAAACTGAAGATCTAAGATAACACAGACTTCAAGAAGAATAATGTTTATCATTTAATTTAGATAAATAAAAATTCTATCTTTGCAAAAGTATTCATCTTTTATTACAAATTGCCAAGGTCAAATTCAGTTCAATATGCCTTTCACATTTTAAAATCAGCCATATTTTAAAATGTCTCTTTGAACATTAAATTTTCTTCCGTAAATTTGTATATCTTTTTAAAATTTGCCTTCCTTCAGGAAACTCTGCCAAATGTATTGAGAATATGAATCTAAATTACTAGGCATTCTATGTGTTTAGAAATTTACTTTTTTCTCTGTTTTCCTTGGAACTTTAATTACACAGTATTTCCAATTCTTTTTCATGACACAAACTTATTCTCATTTTTGTTCCTGAGTCCAACACAAGCCAAACATGAACTTTATCAACAATTTTGGTCTACCTGCCATTCTCATCTTCCCCGCTCACCCAAAACACATTCCGTATCTTTGCTCCAGCTTTCTATTTGTTGGTCTTATGATGACTGCTAGATTTGAATTCTGTTTTCTGAGTCTCTCTCAATTTGTCATTCTTCAGGTTGAGGTTTCTGCAGTGATCTACTGAACTCCAAAGTTTCTCCTACTAGTTTTCCTTCTCTCCCTGTGTTATGGAGAACCAGCAGGACAGAAAATCTGCTTTGGTGTCAGTACAACCTAGTTTCCAGGTATAGCAATCTGGCATTGCTCCAGGAGTGGATCACTAAGCATCAACCAATGACAGAGAGAATTTACTTTGTTCAGCATTGTTAGAAAGGGAATTTGTCCTACCTCAAAATTATTAGCCCATATAACTTCTAAATATTTACCATTGTTAGGGGCTATAACAGTTTCCTCTACTCATTAATTGTGAATTCTAGCACCTACCTGTTTTGGCATAAATCAGGAGTGAAGTTGCCATTTGATACATTTCTAAAGCAACCTGTTTACTCAGGCAAATTTTTCAGCAGGTACATTACTTTAGATTCTATTATTCTATCTATTATCTATATATCTATTATTTAGATTCTAATTATTCTATTCTATATTCTCAATTCCAAATGTATCATTCATGTTATTTGATATGCTCATTCCCCTTTATTTTAAGCACTGTGCTAAACTTTCTGTATATGATTTGGTATTATTCCTAATTCACAGATGAGGAAACAAGCTCAATGGAGTTAAGCAAACTTCCTAAATTATCAAGCGAATACAATCAAGTGAATAGAATTAGATTGAAAGCCATATCTCTCCAACTCCAACTTCTGTTCTCTCTCAACATACAGCATGCTATATGAAAAGTCAACATATTATAACATGTAATATAGGTGATGTTAACTGCATAGTGCAAGAGAAGGATTGAGGAGGGAGTGATTTTTTTTTTTTTTTTTTTTTGCTAAGTACCATTTAAGTGCAAGAACTCAAGGATGCTCGGGAAATATATTAGTGACCAATTAAAAATAGTCCCTGCCTCCCTTAAAATATTTCCATCAGTCCCACTCAAATATCCTTCAGGGTTTCCTCAGATTCTCTTATCCTGCAAGTATTCTAGAAACTAATACTCCTTTTTCTAAGGACACACTTGCCCTTTAACAGCATCTGTGCTTCTACCCATCCTTTCAGCAACTTCTTTTATATCCTTCTAGGTTTGCAGTAGATGGACAAGCCAGTAAAGCTCTAAATTTGTCACCTAAATTTATCATGTTTAGCCATATTTTCCTGTATTCTAAGGCAGGTCTAGTGTCTAAGATCCACATATTTAAAATGCTTTTTTGTTCTCGTTGTTTTTGCCTTTTGTTTTTTTCCTAAAACCAACTGTAGCGAGCCAGTTTAAAAGCATTTAAACTTAGGAAACTTCAGGACTTGACAAAACCCCCAAATATCTTTTAAAAGATCCTTAACCCATTCCAAAACCTCAATGAGGAACATGCATTTTAGATCCCCAGGCCAACCCTGGATATCCCTGAATTTCCAAATAATAACTAAATTTAGTAGTAATCTAGGTATATAGTCATATGCAAAATATTATTTTGGTTTGTGACTCTGTCAATCCAATCTTTTATTGATTTGTTATCCCGCTCATTGTGGGACCATTGTTGTTTTAGGGGCTCTGATGCAAAATCAAAATTAAATCTGTATTGTTCCTGTGTCTGACCTCAGATAACTCTTTTTCTCAATGAAGGGTTAAAATTTGGGATCAAACCACAGGCAATTTGAATCCTATATCTTTAATAAGTGTTTATTCTAGCTCTCAGAAAGACAATGCAACAAATAATGAGGCTTTAGTATATCTTGCAAACCTTATTTGCATAACAATAATTTAAAAAAATAACACTTTGTTTCACATGCAATACTTTAAATGGTACTTTCCTTTTTTCAGCTTATGAAACATCAACCACACTAAAATAAGCTAAGATACATCTTTCTACGTTTTCTTGTAATTCATTTTTTTCTTTAACAGCTGAGGTCAAATTCCAAGCATTACTTTTTTATATTTTTCCCTTTTAAATAGAGATTTAAATCACTGGTTGACTTTATTTGCTCTTCATCATTAGATGCTCTTCTTAACAAAGGCACCTTGCCTCACAAGCACACAAATTTAATCATTTTAACTTGCAACATAAATTAATATCTAGGACATGCCAACTGAAAATCTTAGTTATTTCTGAAAGCTGCAGGTGCTATGAAATACAGCCAACTGGAATTCGTCTTCCAAATAACACTGAGTATGACAAAACCTTGCAAGGATTATTTCCAAAATTGTTAGAAACTAGAAGATGGCAAAGTTTACCAAGTACTTTAAATATCATTTAAATTTACCAAGTTTAAATATCATGAACTTATTTTTAACCCTAACAATATAAATTTTTCCAAAAACATCTGTACTCATCTATATTACTCCTGGTAATTATCCTGCCAGGAAGAAAATTTGCAATGAAAATATTTGAAATCTGGAATCAATCAGGCAGCTTACCCATCTAAATTCTAACCATCAGGATAAAGATTTTCAGGCAAAGGTATTCATGCTAATTGGTCAAATTCCAACCAGTTCAAACTATCAAACAAGATGTTATCTTTGCCTTATCCTTGCAGAAAACATTAAGTGTATATATTATATCTCAATTCCAACATTTCCTTCACATGTGCCAAATGCCTAATTGAAGATAAACGTTAATAAAACTATGTGGATGTTAAAAAACCCAATATGTGCTCTTCTTTGCCAATCATGAGAAGTTGCTACACTGTTTATAATTTACTCTATGTTTGAAACACAAACATTTGGACATAGTTTATTTGCCAAATAGGGCTTTCCTGTAAAGATTATATACTGGGATAACTTTATTTGGAAAAGATACGATGATAAGGGCCCATGCTATTTTAGTACTTACTAATCTGTTCTTAGTTTTTACTCAACTATGAAAAGTTAACATAAAAGACAGGAAAAAGTAACAGATTTTTTAAATTATAGACTACAGATAAATCTAAATTTAAATTTAAATGTTAATAAGTAACAATGGCAATAAAATTTTAAAGATATTTTAACTTAAAATCATTTAAGGGTAAACCAAACATAGAATAATGAACTTATTCTATAGTGTATTAAATTATCTTTATATATAGTTCTAAATGTTTAATATATACTATACCAACAAATTTAAAATCATAGCTGATGAGCAATCAGGAGATGGAAGTCACATTAGTTATTTCATTTATTTTTCCCTTTTTAACTTTATTTAGATATAATTTCCGACTTATACAAAGTTGCAAATATAGTACAAACAGTTCCCCAAAACTCTTTTCTCAACTCATTAATAAATGCTGACAAATTGCATAACCATAGAATTATTATCAAAATTTAAAAATGAACATTGATACAATATTGATTTATCTGGATATTATTCACTTTTACCAATTGCCTTACTAATTTGTTTCTACTGGCCTAATATCTAACCCAGGACTCTTCACTGCATTCAGTTTACATTGCTCCTTAGTCAGCTTGAGTATGAGCCATGCATATTTGGCAAGAGGATCACAGAAATTCCTTGCACCCTTCTCAGTGCCTCATATCAGATACAGGATGACATGTCTCATTATTGGTGATATTACATTTGATAACTGTTAAAATTAGGTTTGCCAAGTTTCTGTCCCATAATCTTAGTATTTTCCATTTTAATTAATAAGTATCTTATGGGCAGATACTTTGAAATATTGCAAATACCCTGTGTCTCATAACACCTTCCCCAACTAATTTTGGTGCACATTAATAATTCTTGACTACAATGATTATAGGATGTGTCTGCAAAAAAAAAAGGTGATTTTTAATTTCAATTATTATTTTTGTATTTACATATTGAACTGCTACTATTGAGAATAGTTGTTTTTTCTCTCTACTATATTTATTTATTATTTATATCAGTGCAATCTCATGTATATTTACTTCAGTCTGTGGGCTATAAAACATTGCTACCAGCAAAGCAAAGTGGCTCACAGGTAACATAGCACAACTCTGTCTCTAAAAACAAAAATAAAAATGTTACTAGTAGCATTATTGTATGGCTAAAAATGTCCCAGATTTGACCACTGGTTGCTTTGTGAAGTCGATTCTCAAGTGCCTTTGACATGACATCATCATTTTAAAGTACTTTCTTCTTTTCTGGAACTATATGATTGATGCTTCAGGCTCATTCTGTGCTTTCTCCTTTTGTCTCAGACTTAGAATCATCTATTTCCATTTACTAGAAAATGGTATTTATAAATGAATATCTCAGCATTAGATTTGCACATTGTTTTTTAGGGACAAATCTTTTAAGAATAAGCCAGGAAATAAATGTATGTAAGTACACATATGCATACACAGTTAGATTTGTATCTAACTTTACATATTTAAATTTAAAAAGAAAAAACCACCATGACTACATATTGGTCTTTTTGGATCCAATACAATGCCATAAGAGTCATCCTAGCCTTACCTGCTTCCTTATTTTAATGCCTGCCCCATCCAGCAAGAAATCAGCTTTCATTATCCACAATATATTTACCAGTTTGAACAAAGTATAGAAGTCTGATGTCCTTTAGCATTCCCTTTATCTCCTCCAATCACAATTGTCTTAAATATTTTCTTTATACATTTTGAACCATGTCAGTGGTATAATTTTTGCTTCAACTATGACACATAATTTAATACATTCAAGAGAATAAGGAAATGTATTTGTACACATTTTTGCACTTTTCATATTTTCTTCCCTCTTGGTGTTCAAAGATTCCATTTTGTTACATTTTCTTTGGGTTTAAATAACTTTATTTAGCTATTATTTTTTGTCTGCTGGTTATACATTTTCAATTTCTCTGTATCTGAGGGTGCCTTGATTTTTCCTTAGTTCCTGAATAATATTTTTCCTGAATGTAGGATTTGTGGTTAAATGCTCTTTTCTTTCAGCACTTGAAAAATATTGAGCCACATGTTTTCTGGCTTACATGGTTTTTGATGAGAAGTCCACTGTCATTTAAATGGATTCCTTTTAGGTAAGGTATCATGTTTCTCTTACCACTTTCAAGGATTTTTCTTTGTCTGTACTTTTCAGAAATTTGACTCTGATGTTCCTTGTTGTAGATTTCAATCTATTCTGCTTGGTGTTCACTCAGCTTTTTGAAAATGTATGTTTATGTCTTTTGGCAAATTTGGAAAGTTTTCTGCCATTATTGTTTTGAGCACTTTTTCAGTCATTCCTGTTCCTCCTCTCCTTATGGAAATCTGATGACACAAATGTTAGAGCTTTTGTTATAATGTCACAGATATGAGGTTCTGTTCAATTTTTTTCAGTCTGTTTTTTCCCTGTTGTTTAAATTAGGTGTCTATTATACTATCTTCAAGTTCAATTATTATTTTTTGTCTCATCCATTCTGATGTTGATATCATTTATTGAGAAGTTTTTTGATTATTTTATTTATAAAATTTTCATTTTATATTTCTTTATATCTTTCATTATTTCATGTGAGTCTGTAGTTCCTCATTAAAAATGTTTTGATGGTTGCTTTATCTTTTTCAGATAAATCCACCCCTCTGTTATCTTGGCATTTATTGATTTTTTCATTATTCTGTTTGAGATGTTCCTGTTTCTTTATAAGATGGATGATTTCTAATTGAATCATGTATTTTGGTAAATACTGTATGGAATTCTGGATCTTATTTAACCTTCTATTTTAGCTGTTTTGATACCACTCCAGCAGTAGAAAAAGGAATGCTGCCTCCTTACTAGGTTAAAAGTTTAGGTTCCCCAGTCTGACTTTACAGACACACAAGTTTGTGGGGAGCTCCTTGTTACTCATGGGTGTAATAACAATTCTGGCTCTCAACCAAGCAATCGCTGATACTTCTCAGGCTTACTGGAACAGAAACTCTGTTACTTATTGCTGTGTGGCTTCCACTGACACCACAAAGGGGGTGGCGTCATTATTACTGGGTGGTGGTGAAAGTCATGATTCACTACAAGACCTACTCTAGCACTCCAGCAAGTAGAGAAAAGGGTGCCCTATTATTGCCAGATGAGAATGGAAGTCCACCTTTTTAGGAGTATTTTAAAGTTTATCTTATATAGATTTGGCCATTTTTCATTTCGTTTATCCTAAATTTTTACTCTCCTTTAAGCCAATGTAAATGAAGTTTTCCTTACTATTATATCACCAAATTGGTTATTTTTGTGTGTATGAATGCTATTAATCAGCTCCTGAGTTTCTTTGACATGGCATCATCATTTTAAAGTACTTTCTTATTTTTCGGAACTATATGATTCCAAAAATTTGATTTAATAAACTGATTTTATATTCAACTATCTTACTGGAGACTATGAGTATCCTTGCCTTGTTTCTTATCTTAGTGGAAATATCTCATTACCCCATTAAGTAATAAATTTTAGAACTAAATATAGGCATTATATCACATTAAGAAAACTTCCGAAGTTTTCTATTTCCTTGAGTCTTTTAAAAAATCAGGAATGAGTGGAATTTGGGGTGATATTTTTAGCATCTATGAAGATTTTTTTTCATATATTATTATGTGAGATATAATAGACTTCCTAATAATGAACCAACCTTGAATTATTAGAAGATATTCAACTTGGGCATAGTGTATGATTCTCCTAATGTGACTTTGAATTCTGTTTGCTAATATGGTATTTAGTATTTTGCATCAATACTGGTAAGATATATTGATCTTCAATATTCTTTTCTTGTAATATCTTTGTAAGATTTGTGTACCAATGTTATATTTGCTCTAAAAATAATAATTAGAAAAGTTTTCATTCATTTTCACATTTCTGGGCCAGTTTATAGCACATTGAACTAACCAGAGGCAAGTAAACTAGAGTCATTACAATTATAACAATTAGGTTGACCTATGTCCAAGTGGTGAAATTGGGCCAAGAAGAATCTTATAGAAACCCAACCAGAATCAGCAGTATTCCAGGAAGACAGGAAAACCTCAAGCTTATCTGGCTGCAACATTGAAAAAAAGCATTATGTAAGTACTTGTTTGAATTAAAGTTTCTTAATGATGTAGATTATCAATAATGTGGCAGCTCATATCTCCTTGATCATCCTATATTTATATCAACCAATTTGCCCTGAAAAGCATGATCTGATTAAATAAGACACTGAAAAAGGTGCAAACAGCTTTTCCTATTCTATCTAAGAACTTTAAATATTTTCATACAAAGTTAGGGTCATATCTTCTGAACATATTATAGGTAAAAACTCTTGGATTTCTGATTTAATTTATAATATTGGACAAAACAACAAAGGTATAAACAATGACTGCAATCAAACATGTAATGCTTTTCTTGATATCCATTCCCTTCATGAGAAACACAATGACAATGGGATATACTGACTTTACTAAACATCATTTTCTTACTGAATAAAATGGAAAAACTACCTATCTACTTTATTTACCTACTTATCTATTTATTTATTTAGAGACTGTGTTGTGCTCTGTCACCCAGGGTGGAATGCAGTGGCACAATCTCCGTTCATTGCAACCTCCGCATCTGAGTTCAAGTGATTCTCATGTCCCCGCCTCCCGAGTACCTAGGATTACAGGCATGCATCTCCATGCCTGGCTAATTTTTATTTTATTTTTTTGTATTTTTAGTAGAGATGGGGCTTTGCCATGTGGGCCAGACTGGTCTTGAACTCCTGGTCTCAAGTGATCCATCTGCCTCAGCCTCCCAAAGTGCTGGGATTACAGGGGCAAGCCACCACGCCCAGCCCTATCTACTTTAAATATGAAACCTGAGATAATTTGTGTGAAAGCATTTAACAATATTTAGCTTACAGCAGGTTCTCACTATCCTATTGCCTAACACAGTCATTTAATATTCTTAAATAATCAGTCATCAGTTTTAGGTGAGGGTGGTGGAAGTGGGTAGTGATTACAATGGAAAAGCTCTATCCAGCCACTTGTCCCTTCTGAGATCTCTGAATGCTATAAGCCAAGTTTATATCTCCCCCTCCTCTAAGCCCCAAGCAGGAAACTGGAGTTTTCTTTGGGGAATGTGGCCTAGAAAAGGTGACTCACAAATACCAATATGTGTGGGGTTTGCAATAAAATATTTACAAACACATTTGATTATTTTACAATGTAGACATGAAAACCACCTGTTGAAATGTTTTGCCCTACTCCAAACAAATGCCTCAATGTAACATTTTAGCACCTCATTCTTAAAAATGAATGGATGCACAGGGTTGATAGACATGCAAGCGCATGAAAGACATACCAATACCAACAAATAAAAAAAAGTGAAAATTGGAGAAAATGGAAGAAATTCTGGAAAGAAAAGAAAATCACAAACAAACAGCAGCTACTATTAAAATAATTAGGGAAATAAGGAAAATTTAATTTACATTGAAAAAATAGGATGTTAATTTTAAAAATCAGAGAACAACAAAAGCCTTATGATTTTCTATTGAGAAAAAAAAACAAAATGGTTAGAAGTTATCAAAGAATTATAGTAGAAACTAGGTATTATGAAAAACATAAAACAAGAAAGAAAAATATTTACAAATTATCAATACAGAGTATACAAAATCCTCAATATAGGGCATACAAAATCCAATGACAAGAAGATTAAGAAATAGAAAAAGAAAAAAATAGAAAATTACTAAAGAAGCAATTAATCAAAGAAAACTTCCAAACCTGCGAACAAATAGAAAGGCCCAAAGATTATCTCACTTGCACTCTCTTAAGGGAGGTTAAAAGCAGATGTGCTCCCAAAGAAGTGTAGGAAGAAGCCACAGTTTTAGGGAAACAGAAGATCCAATATAACAGAGCCACAATGATTTATGGTAAAGGAAAGCTTCAAGATGATGCTGGCAGCAATACTCAGAGAGAAATCAGTTTAGGTGAGATTAGACAGGAGGACCCAAGAAAGATGTCTCAAAAAAAAAGCACTAAATAAATTGTCCATTATAGAATTAAATTTTACGTCTGCAGTGAGGAGTTTGTTGATAAATTAGCGCTAGAAACAGGGAAAGTCAAACAGAATAAAAATAATTGTTAACTTTAGAGAAAAGAAGAGTGGTGCACAAGCCAGAGAATCATGTTGAAGGACTCACATTTAAAGAATATAGTTATAGATTAAAAATATAAAGATTAAATATTGATCAAACTAAAGTTGTTACATAAGAGTATTGAGGCTGCTTTGTCTATAGAGTAGCGATTCTTTTACTCCTTTACTTTCTTAATAAACCTGTTTTCAGAAAACAAAAAAAGAAAGGATATTGAGAGAATTTGTATTAGGTTATTTACCAAGGGAGAAATAAGGTAAAAGTGAACTAAATATGTATCTTTTATAATAGGAAATCATTAGACATTGGGTAAAATGAAACCTCAATATATAGTCATTTTAACATACTATTTAGATATATAGACATATTCTAAACTTAACAGCTAAATTAACAGATAACAGACTTTAGAGTGGCCAAAATCAGGACATGCAGGAGCTGGACAAAGGACTTCTATAGTTTATTTTAAGATTCATAAAATTATTTAAACATTAAAATTGGGCACACATTAATTCAATAAGAATAAAACTTTAATTTAAAAATACACATAATTTCACAGAAGATGAGAACATAAAGAAATGTATTTAGATACAAAAGGGCAAATGGCTAATAAGCATCTAAAAAATTATAAACTCTGTTAATAATACATGCTTATTAATACAATAAAAATAGTTTGTGTTTGATGACCTGATACAAATTCTCTATTCAAGTTTTATTTGCCCATGTTTCTGTTGCTAAATTATTTGCCCATGTATTTTTATTTTAATAAAATTAAAATTATTTGCCCATGTTTCTGTTGCTAATCTAATTTTTACAATCAAGGAGTTGCCATCTTCATCAAACTCATGGTCTAGTTACTATGCCATTTCCCATATGTTAGAATAGCCTTTGTAGAGTTTTTACATTCTAGCTTTACTCATGCCCTTTGGAGATTTGCAGCCTAAAATTTAAATTTACATCCTGTGGTATAGTTGTGAAGAAAGGAGATGAGACGAATTATATGCAGGTGCATGTCTTATTTGTACAGCTCTAAATGCATAATTTTGGGTTTAGTGGTTGCTGGATAGAATGGCAAGAGAATTCAATCAGTGAATAAAGTTCTTTCTTTTTTAAAAAGACTAAATTATCTATGGAGAGACACTCATGAATTCATTTACATACAATTAAATGTGTTTTTATAAAAATAAATTGTACATATGAAATAAATTATACTCTAGCCACATACTTGTTTTTATCCCATTACTACTCTACCCAACTCTCCTTACCTCATTTGGTTCTTGTTCTCTCTCCCATCCTCTTCCACTCACATATATCACCCAGTACCAAACCAGGAAATCTATTTAGCAGACATTATTTTCTGTTTTCCTCTAGGCATATATAACAATAGATAAGCATAGATATGTATAAGTATACATCTCCTTATCCATATATAGACACACACATATGGAGGAAGTTTTATTGAATTACAAAAGCAATTATTTCTATATAATTTTTCTCTATTTTATTTTTTTACTTATTATAAACTCATGGAAATACCCTAAATATGGCAATTTATTCTTTTTTTAGTGATTGCATAATTCATGACACAAAAGAATTTGTGCACAGCCATTTTTCTATTGATGACCATTCATTTATTAGCTGTTTTGTCTCATGAATGAGACTGTGTAAAACAATAAGTTATTATTAGAAATATTACTAATTTCTTAATTAAATCAGCTAAATTAAATTAGATGTTTGGTTTAATCATAACAAATTATAATCACTTTATTGTTTGTCACGGGCTAAGATTTTGTTTTGTTTTTTTCTTAACTTATACATGTAGAGATTCCTTCCTCTGTGGTTAGAGAAGATGCTCTTCTCTAGTTCTGTAGCCATAGGATCAGTATTTCAAAAAGTTTGGCATATAACCTGTACAGCAAATATGGTTAACAATGCTCCTGATAAAATTAATGTTACTCCTAGCTTCCCCTTCTCTCCTCCTGTCCTCTCCCCTACCTCATTTCTCTTTCCCTGTCTTCTTCTCCTCTCCTTTATTTCCCTTCATTTTCCTTTATTTCCTCCTTTTTCATTGTTCTTCTCTGGATTTTTTTTTTTCAGATACATTATCTTCACAGGCTACACAATCTTCACCTAACCTTGCCCCTTCAGCTAAACGGAAAGGTATTTTTCAACTTCCTCCTTACAAAAGTAATTTTCAGAGATTAAAATTTGTTCCAAACATGTTCCACATGACACATACTGAATTCATTCCCAGATGTATAAATGGCTGCAGAACTACATCTGAATAAAGACTTACGTAGGGCTAAATCCTTCTCAAATTAAATGTGCATTATATGTACCTTCTTTTGGCAGACAAAGAAAAAGCCATCTTTTATTTGCCCATTCAAATGAGGCTGCGGAATGCTGAAGTAGTAACAAGCTAGAAGTTGTCTTTTAGAGTTATATTCATGATAGCTAGTTAGACCACAGTACAGAAGGCTCCTGAAGTGATGGTAGATGTGAATGCAGAAAAGCTATGACAAGAGAAAGAACAGAGATGGAAAAAAGGCTGGCTTGAGGGGCATAGGGAGAAAAACAACATGAAAAAATTGGAAAAAGCAGTCTGGAATGTAATAAACTCAAGGAAACACAGATCAGAAAGATAGAGTAAAATTTAATCAGTAAGATTAAAGGAAGAACAGATTGTGTATAGTGATTTAGGTTCGACTGAGGAAATCTTGTCAGACTCCATCAGCCAGAGTAATTGAAGCAGCCTTGTTTTCCAAGGCTGGGGGCAATCAAGTGCACAGTTCTTTTATTTTGGAGCTATGCCTGAAACCCAGACTGAAAAATTTTGCTTACTTACATGATCAGAAGCTGAAAACAATGACATTTAGGCAGCTGGCATGGGAATCTAGTTGAAAACCAACACATTGATTGGTTTTCAACTAGATTAATTGGATTAATTATGTGTTTTCCAGGTGTGTATGAAATGCAGTCCATTCAGAAAGGAGAGATAGCATCTTCAGACAGGATACATTAAGGGAACAAGAAAATCTATCTTGTATCCTGGGTATTTGATAAAAAATGACTTGGATGATTTCTTTTAGAATGCTGGTTTGTTGAGAGTTATAGTGTAATTGAAAAAGAAACTTACTTTTTCATGGGGCAGCATGGAAGTGAGCAGTGGCCCAGGCAAGAATGTTTCCACTGGATACTAACTTCTGCTTTTTTTTATTAAAAAATGCTGATTTTTATTACTTTCCAAAAATGAGCTATGCCATGTAAAAAGGCAAGTTTAAAGCAAAAATTGGAATTTTAAAAGTTTCTCATTGGAAACATTGGTCAATAGCTGACTAAGAATGGCAATTTATGCCCCGAGGTGTATTTAACAAGACTGTTTTCTCTGTGGGTAACTATTGATCATGCATTTGGCTAATAATGGGCACTTGAAGGATCTGTGCTTGAGTCAATAAGATTGCTTAATGTGTTCTCTTAATGGACCATTAACTTTCTATATTGAAGGTTATCAAGGCTGCATTATTTATTTAGTTATATATTGGATTTAGAAAGTAGGCTCTCAGAGCCTATGCTGTACTTGGCATTTATTGAGTACCTACTCTTCTGAACTCTTAAATATAATGTGCTCACAGCTTGGTCCTTCCCTTCTAATAGCATGATTATATACTGTTTTTAATATACTTATTATTTTTCTATTTGATAATATAATTCTTTAATAGCCATATGGGAATCTCCATGCAGCTAGTTAAACATGGAAAAACTCTTAAAGAGAGCAATGTGGGTGAGCTTTTTTTCCCTTGAGCCACAAGAGGTTGTAAACTTCTTTTCTTTCTGTTAAAACTCATTTCCCTTCCTGGTTCCCACTTTGTCTAACATTTTATTGTAATGTTCCTGGAATCTATTTTGTAGATTTTTTCTGGGCTATAACTGCATTGCAGTTTCCATTAATATTGTTTTCTGGTAATGAACTCTGTGCCTTCAAAAGAACAATCATACTTAATCTTTTGTATTATAATTATGGATCCTTTTGTATGCAGTAGATAAGCATAAAAATATAAGAAAATAAAAGATCAAAACTTCAGTCTTAGGACTAAATAATGTTTACATTTTTTTGTTTTGTTTTGCAGAACTGTACTTTGAGCCAGAAACTGTCAGAAGAATAAATTTTTCAGCTTTCTTCTAGGATATAATTTCTGGGAAGCTCCTCCAACAGCTTCCATCTTCCACCCAATTCCTGCCTTTGACCATCTGAATTTCACAGACTTTCTGCCTTGTTAGAGTTTTTTGGTTCTTTTATTTCCCCTTTCCCCTGCCTCCTGCCTTCCTGTCGTCAATCAAACTATTAGCAAATACTTTGTCCACTTTGCTAAGCTGCAAACAGAACACAAGACAGTAAAAATTCAATAAGTGCTATAAAGGGTAATAGAGTCTAATTAGGGAAATAAAAACATCACAAATGAATCGATTAAGTAGAACTAATTACCACCATTACCTATAATAACAGCTAACATTCAGAGCCACTCGTTTATATTAAGGACTTCATACACATCATCTCATTTAATGACTATGAGTCTGGGAAAGCTCTTCATACATTCTGAGTTGAGAGTTCTTCCCTTACACAAGTCAGGGATCTTATTGCCTTACATAGCATATATCTTAAGGCCAGGGTAGTGAATGGAGCTATTACTGTTAGATGCAATAACCAAGAAAGGCTACATGGGAGAGACAACATAAATATTTATTGAAATAATTCATAAACATTGCCTATTAAGTATATGTGAAAGTAATACAAAATGGATAAAAATGCATTTGAGTGTATCTATGCATGTTTTTTTAAGGACAAAGCAATGAGAAGATGTATGTATGGAAGAGCTGTTTCTGCAATAACCTAAATCATCAAGCCCTTTAGATTTTGGGACTACATTTTATAAAAGGGGCAGAAGTCTCAGGAAAATTATGGGACCACACAAATCTAACAAAAAGATCCTTCCTTCCTGCCTTCCCCTCTCCCTCCCTCCCTTCATCCCTCCCTCTCTCTCTTTCTCTCTTTCTGTCTTTTTTTCTTTCTTGGTCTTGCTCTCTTGCCCAGACTGGAGTGCAGTGGCACAATCATGGATCACTGCAGACTCAAACTCTTGGGCTTGAGCTGTCCTCCTGCCTCTGCCTCCCAGTGTGCTGGAATTACAAGCATGAGCCACTGCACCCAGTGCCATATTTCTTTAGGGAAAATTGCCTCATAGAACCATTTGATCCAATGACAAATTGAAATTCAACAAAAGAGGTAAAACAAGCCTCAAACACACATGAAAATATGAGAGACAGGAATTTATTAGAAATGTAATCAGAACCAGAAGTAGCAGCCGGACAGAGCTATGTAAAATAAATGCTGGGATTGCCCATAACAGGAGTGTGATGTTGGAAAGCATTAGGAAGATGATGCTTTTGAGCAGCATTTTAGGAAGAAATGGAAAAAAAAGAAGCTCAGTGGCAAGGGTACTGTGGGCAGAGGCAGAGATTTTACTTAATGTAGATGGTCCAAGGCACCACTATTGGAAATAAGAAATTAATAAATGCAATTCATTTTGCTGCCTGGCAGTGTGCATGAAAATGTTACCTAAAGGAAATACCAGTGTCAAGTGACTTTTTAACAATTATTGAATTTTTTTTAAATTTGTGTTTGGTTAGGAATACTCAAGTTAAAGAATAGTCTGATTTCAGTTGCATTTCCTTTGGACATTTCTGTGTTTGGTTTACCTTTGGTGTCCTTTCTCATTTATATTGTCTGCCATTTTATTTACCAGCTTCAGAAGTTCATAGTCATCTTGCCTTTCGCCCTCCAGACACACAGCTTTCATGTTACAGCCTCTATTTGGGGTTCTTCTTGTCCTTCCTGGAGCACTCTTTCCTGCTGTTTCATAAGACAGCTGTTCTTCACTGGTGGTCTCAGCAGCCACTTCTGATCCTTCTGCTCAGCGCCAAAGGAGAAGAGAAGCAAGTCCAGGGCTTTGATTTTATTTTATTTTGAATTATTTGATAGACTTTGAGTATTTTTAAATAAGAATTTTAAAAATATGTGGTAGAAAAATCCTCAAAAAAGACACTAAAAACTTGAAATATATCTCTTCTGTCTAAAAGGCACATTTGAGAAAACAGACACCTGATCTGTATTAAATGCCCTATTCAACTACGCTGTTTTTCTCAAGTATTTACAACTAATAACCAGATACTCGTCTAATAGTATAGAATTATTCTTTGAACGATACATGAATTTTAATTAAACTCAGGATTTTTTGTATAATACCACAATATATTATGATAATGCTACTATTTTCATTAGTGTTGTGATGATCATTCTTCTTACTGATTCTTCTGAAAAGGCCAGAATGCTTTTTATGCACTAGCTTATATTATTGTATTTGACAAAATTAAAAGCAGTTCTATTTTTATCCAATTATGGATGGATATATTTCAACAGGAAGAGTTCAAACAAGTCTCTGTATTCCTTATTAAAGCTAAGATCAGAATATAGGTGATCCAAAGCAGGATAAGAACTACAGCTGCCATTCACGTTTCAAGTGTTTTTCACTTTCCCTTTTGGAAGTCAGCCATTTCTACCTGTTCCTTTCTTGTAACCATTAAATAGTAAATATAATGTAACCACATATATAAATAAAACTATCAGAAGAGAAAAATATGACTTTATGACTATAGATAAATATGAATAATAAAATATTATTCATGAATAGAAACCAAAAAGGAAAACAAATAACAAAAATATCAAAACAAAATAACTTAGTCAAAATTTTATACACACTAAAGATTAGGTAACATATTATATAGTTTCAACTTTTGATATAATAGTATTTTTAAATAAAGTAATAGTGATAATAAATGGTAGATAAAAATGATTCCTGTTTGAAAAAAATTTAAGTGTGATAACATATATTAAAAATCAAACAAAAATTACCAATTGAATATAGCTTTTAGTTCAATGGTGGCAAAATAAAAACAATTTCAACTGAGTGTGGTAAATCCTCGAGTAGGAGTATATGACACTGTCTTGTGACAGACGAAGAAGAAATCATTTATTCCAGGGTGTCAAAGGAGAAGTCTCAAAGGGCATGACATTTATCTGGCTTATGAAGAATGAGTAGAATTCATCATTTAAAGAAGAACATGAGCTGGGCACAGTGGCTCATGCTTTTAATCCCAGCACTTTGGGAGGGTGAGGGAAAAGACTCACTTCAGCCTAGGAGTTTGAGACCAGCCTGGGCAACATAGAAACATGCAAAAATAAAAATTAGCCAGCTTTGGTAATTCACGCCTGTAGTCCCAGCTACCAGGGGTGAGGGAAGGTGGGAGGATTGCTTGAGCCTAGGGGTTCAAGGCTGTAGTGAGCCATGATAGTGTCACTGCACTCCAGCTTGGAAGACCCCTGTCTTTAAAAATAAATAACTAACTATATGCCAGGCAGAGAAAACAATCCAAAAGCATAAAGTCACAGAAGCTACTGGCACTTCCCAAGAAGAGCAAGCAGTTTCTTATTGTATGAGTGTGGGAAGGTTAGGGAAGAAAAGGAAGGAAAAGGAAGGGAGGGGAACAGACAAAGTAGAAAGCAGATTTAAAAGGCCAAGAACAATGACTGAGAGAACAAGTAGAAAACTATGATTATTGCAATAGTTCAGTGCAAAGGATAATGAGGATTCATGCCTGAACCAAAGCATGAAGAAGAAAATAACAGATAATTTTCAAGAGCTATTTAGGAGGTAGAATTCATAGGAACATATAATTGAGTAGGTGTGAAGAACTGAAGAATGAAATCTCTCTGGCATACACAAGCTAATCAATAATAATTGTTGAGCATATCAATTTTTAGAACTAGGTAAATCTAGTATAAACAATGCCTGGGTAGATACACTTGAAAGGAGAATGTTTAAGGCCTGCAAGTTACTGCGGATCACACCTGTAATCCCAGCTCTTTGGGAGTAGGAGGTGAGAAGATGTCTAAAGTCTAGGAATTCAGCTTTACAGTTAGCTAGGATCATACCACTGCCCTCCAGCGTGAACAACAGAGCAAGACTCAGCCTCTTTAAAAAAAGAAAGAAAGAAAGAATGTTTATGAAGGCAGCTTTGGTCATACTGAGTTTAAACTCTGTGAAACAGCTATACTATGTTACTATGCCAATACATGTCTTAAATACAAAAAGTAGAGGAAAATAACAGAAAGACCCTAGTAGCCAAGAAAGGCTCCATAATAGAGATAGAAATATTAAGCATTTATTCTGTTGCATTTATTTGCATGTCTGTGATATAATGAATCACAGTCATGCAAACAAATATTTGTAGTCTTTGCTATTTCTTTTGTAGTAAATTTATTAGTTGGTATAATTTATTAAGCATTATGTTTATAACTATATTTTGCCTTTGAAAAACCAATTCACACTCAAAATCATAAAAACACATTTTTAATCTTTAATTGTGAATTATATAAGGAACATCTTTTAAATGAACAGAGATTTTACACATTTTATTTCCTGAAATCATTAGAAACATGCAAAATATGAAACAATAGCAACATTATTGATAATAAACAAATTGTATTTGCTGTATATCAGCGTTTGACTTACGTTATGAGACTGACATGCTGCCTACTGCTCTAAGAAGGCAACTAGACTTACATTAAATAATATAATTTCACAAGTCTATCAGGCAGTTGCTAATATATGCCCATTTACAGATAAACAAAATGTGACACAGTTTAAGAAATTGGCCTTAGTCACACAGTTCAAGTGGCAGACAGGTTTTGATCCTGACTGCCTGTTCTCAGTCACTTTGAATACCATATGGACTCTAATTAAACAAAAGAATATTTACCTCTATTTTACAGATATAGAAACTCAGGTCCAAATATTTTTTCAGTTGTGTTTCTATAAATTTCAGGCAAAACATTCAAATTTGGCATAATATTTGTTCAAAGAAAAGTGCTTAAAAATAGGTACCAATGAGATTATTGGGATAGAGGCGATTACGATTTACCATTTTCATCATACAATTTTACTTCTACAACTTTCAATTATGAAAAATTTACTCTTCTTTTAATAACAAATGTACCTTCTTTTTATTGTGAATTTTCATGTATGAGTGAAAATGTGTGATTATTTTCTTCCCAAAACATTTAACATAAATAATATTTTCTAGTGTGAATTTAGCATATTTAGTCCTTCTTGTAGAATCATATAATGGATACTTTCCTCCATTAATTTTAGAAATTAAAATTTTAGTAACAGAAATTTAAAATATGATGCAATAAGTTTATTTTTTCTAACGTGTTTAAAATCTAAAGGACCACTTGAAGAAACCTATCTTGAAGAAAGAAATAAGCAATTAGAAGATTTGGAAATTACATACAGGTATCTCTATGATTGTTTATTTTTAAGTAGATAAATAATTCATTTTTCAAATTTTAGCATAATTTATACTCACAAATCTCAATGAATACAATGGGTTATCTAATTAGCAATCAGATATTTTACTCATTAATCTCATTAATTATTGGATTTGTATAAAATGTAATTTACTTTTTATTATTAAAGAAGAAAAAATAGATCCATAGTATTATAAAGAACGAACTTAAGCAAATTTTGCTACATCAGTAACATTTATTCTGAGTGTTCAAACGTATCAAGTAAATATATTTTCATCACAATTACTCATTCACAAACATGCACCTGTATTGTAAATACTAGACTTGTAGAAAAACTTCTGTTTAATCTTGGGTGGTCTTTTTGCCTAGGTTTGATTAAATATGTCTTTTCACAACAGGTGACTTTTTAATTGTTTTCTTATGGCAACTCAATTATTCCTCAGGCTTTGTTTGGCTTGCATTAGTTTTCAGAGTTAATGGCCATGTGTGAGAACATGCTGAGTACAGGTGGCCAATGGTTATGCTGAGAATGTGGGTGTTACAGCAAAGGCAGTGGGCAAGTGATTTAACTTGACCAATTAATACAGTATTTGAACCTCAAGGTCTTTCAAACAGAAAGCAAACTCAGAATAGGCACTTGGCAATGCAAGTAAGAAATGAAAACTAAGGCAGCTTGTTCTTTGCACTTATTGGGTTTTCTTTCTGCAGTGGGCTGAGTCTTTTTCCTTGCACAGCTTAAGGGCTCAATTCAACTTTTTCAGAGTGACTCCTTTTCTGTGTGGGCAGTTCTATTAGTAAACTTGGTATTTTCCTTACTCTGACTTCTGCATTCTTATTTTGGTCATTCTAGAAGCCTGTCAGGCTAGCAATTTAAGCTCTGGGGCTGCCTTGTTTATTTCTTCCTGGCCAACAGATATGAGAAATTCTATAATAAGGAGCATTATGATCCCTAACACCCAAAAATAAATGCTTATTTTATATATACTTAAGATAAAGTAAACAATAAAAGCTGGATTGGAGCAAAATAATTATCCCCACGTACTTCTGACTGAGGAGAACCAAAAGGAAAAATGAGATCTTTGGATGACCTAGGCTGCCAAAAACTGGCACCAAACATAGAGCTTTCCCACTGAGCTTAATTTTTTTCTTTTTATTTTTTTCTGACAAAAGGAACAGTTGTTTGGAATTAGCTTAGGTAAAGGAAATAGCATCTGAACTCTTATTTTCCAATTGGAATGACCCCATGACCTGCTATGAAGACACTTGGAATATTTATTCAGTCTTGGTTACGGAGGTATGGGGTTGGGGTCAATTTTAACAAATGTGAATGCATCTGCCAAGTGTTTTTAAGTTTCAAAATTATCCAAGCACCAAATTATGAAATAGTCCTTAAATGTATTTAAAAGTGTTTATAATAATATATACTAAATTCAATTACAGTACCATTGTGTGATTATAAAAGCCCTTGACGAGTGATAAATTGATAAATATCAATGAAGAAAGCAAGTTTCCACAAATGTCAATATCGTAATCTGCCAAAAAATAGGAAGAGGAGAGTTGAAAACTATGTCTACAAATAGGTGAAGTTCATTTTAAACCCACAGGGAAATAATAATCAAGAATTATGTAAAATACAGAGAAATCCATGTAAGTTATACTGCATCTAGTTTCTTTCAGCACATCAAATAATTCCTGTAATTACTGCATGACTCTAAAAAAGGAAGAGGTGGAGTTTTATTCTTTCTTTTACAACTAGCCAAATACCGTTTGAAATGATTTCTAAATGTTGGATTTTTCAGATGTGGCCCTTCAGATTCTCTATATTGTTGTGGCCAAAATTTACAATTTTGAACACTAATAGTATATACATTTTTCTTCTAGTATATTCTTTAATTCTGACAACATATCAATCTTTAGTAGTTCATTTCTATAAAATTGAACTAATACAATTTAATGGGAAAAAGAAAGCCTTGATACTAAAATAATTCAGGAAAGAACCAATCTGCTTCCTACCTTCGACTACTTCAACTTGTCTTAATTCAGTGTTATTTGCAGCATATACTGTGTTCCTCATTTTGGAAACAAGGGAATAAATAATAAATTGAGAAGGGGGAAGGGTGGTTCTCTCTCGGTTTCCTACATGAAGATTTCTATAAATACATTAAAACATTGTGGCACTGGGACAAGAGTTAAGATCTCTGCTTCAAGCTTGGAAGTGCTATTAATGTGACCTCATAAGATCCAACTTTTTAAAAAAATGATTTCCTCCTTCCTTGTCGATAAAAGCTGTTTACCTCTTAGTGACATTGAATGTTTACTTCAATAAGTTGGTAGTCAAAAAATCCTTGTATATGAGACGTTTTGAAAAACAAATGGTAGAAATTCAGGTTTCTCCTGGCAATTAAGATGGGATGAAGTTCATTCACTCACGTGGGTGGCAGAGAAAATTTACTGGCTGAATTGAACATGCAAGGCCAACAATTTTTAAGGGTACTCTGTCAACTCCTTCCTTGATCTCTCTTCTTCAATACTATAAATTACTTGATATATGTAAGCATATATATATATATATACACTGATACAAAGTCATCACCTCTGTCAAGTCAAGTAAGAAAAGCCCCAAAACATGATTCTTCTTTTCTAGGTGTGAGCCTTATTTTTCTTCCATAAACATTACAGAATTGACAACATAATTTACACCAAAAACTGAAGGTATTTTAATGGCGATTTTAAAAAAATTATTTTGAGATGGTGTCTTGCTCTGTCGCCCAGACTGGAGTATAGTAGCACGATCTCAGCTCACTGCAATCTCTGCCTCCCAGGTTCAAGTGATTCTCCTGCCTCAGTTTCCTGAGTAGCTGGGATTACAGGTGCCTACCACCACGTCCAGCTAATTTTTGTATTTTTAGTAGAGATGGGGTTTTACTATTTTGGCCATGCTGGTCTCGAACTCTTGACCTCAGGTGATCTGCCCACCTTGGCCTCCCAAAGTGCTTGGATTATAGGTGTGAGCCACTGCACTGGCCAACTGTTTTAATTTTATAGGTCAATTTGAGGAGATTAATATCATTAGAAAATTGTATTTTCATAAATAATAATATGATTTATTTCTCCATCAATTAGGTCTTTTTTCATCAATCTTAAGTAAAATTTTAACTCAATTGACTTTCTATATTGATTTGTGTCCAGTAATTTTGCCAGACTTTCTATAAACTGTAACTTAACTTTATGTAGTTGATATTTTGGTTTTCATTCTCTTCCTTCCTTCCTTCCTTCCTTCCTTCCTTCCTTCCTTCCTTCCTTCCTTCCTTCCTTCCTTCCTTCCTTCCTTCCTTCCTTCCTTCCTTCCTTCCTCCCTCCCTCCCTCCCTCCCTCCCTCCCTCCCTCTCTTCCTTCCTTCCTTCCTTCCTTCCCTCCCTCCTTCCCTCCTTCTCTCCTTCCCTCCTTTCCTTCTTTCCTTTCTTTTAATGGAGTTTTACCCTTGTCACCCAGGCTGGAGTGCAATGACTCAATCTTGGCTCACTGCAACCTCTGCCCCCATGTTCAATTGATTCCCCTGGCTCAGCCTCCCAAGTAGCTGGGACTACAGGTGCATGCCACCACACTCAGCCAACTTTTGAATTTTTAGTAGAGACAGGGTTTCACCATGTTGGCCAGGCTGGTCTCAAACTCCTGACCTCAAGTGATCCACCTGTATTGGCCTCCCAAAGTGCTGGGATTACAGGTGTTGGCCACCACTCCTGGCAAAATTTTGGTTGTTTCTTGCTGGATAACAAGCTATCCTAAAACCTCGTGGCTTAAAACAATAATTCTTTTGTTATATCTCACAATGTGTAGGTCAGATAGGCATATAAATTTCATTCCTTTATTATGCTAGACTGTTTTGATATCAAAGTTATGCTGACCTAAAATATGTTCACTGGGGAGGCTTACAGTTTTAGCTCTGCATTCAATCACCTTGATATTCATAACTTCTATCCTTATAATAAGCACAAACAGGAACAAACTCAAATCAATGACTTTTTATAGGCCTATCAGGAAATTCACAGACTCCAGATTTAGGGAGAGGTGAATACACATAGTCAGAGCTGAGATTACCTTATCAGAATCAGCAGACATTAGAAACAATAATTGAGCACGAGTATAATAACAGTGGGTAACAATTGAGAGAACTTGAAGACACAGACTCTGTTTAAGAGAGAATTCTTAAAGAAATTCAAAGACAACAGGGAAGAAAAAGCAATAATAACAATGAAGCTAAAGTCTCTGGCACCTACTGCCACACTACACATGAAACACAGATTAGCTCTTAGCCAGGTTAACATGAAACTTTACAAAATGCCTAATTTTCTCAGTTCTTATGCCTGACTTTCAACAAAAGTTTACAAGTCATACTGAAATGCAAATAATAGCACAGTCCATAGAAACAAAGTAAACATCAAAACTGGAATCAGAAAAGATACCACTTGTGAACCATCAGATAATAAATTTAAAATAACTATAATTAATACATTAAGATCTCTCATAAAATGTTAGACAGTATGCAAAAACAGACAGACAGCATAAGTAGAATGATAGAAACAATGAGAAAGAAAAGGAGATGGTAGAAATAAAAATTATGTGAGAAATATAAAGAATATTTTTGATGAGCTCATCATTGGGCTGGACACAGATGAATAAAGAATCCATTTGCTGAAAGGCATATCAATAGAAACCTCCCAAACTGAAATGCAAATGAAAAAATACAATGAAATAAAAATAAAATATTGTATGACAATTATAAATGTTGTAATACATGTTATGGGAGCATAAGAGGAAAAGAAAGAGGGAAATAAGAACAAGAAATATTTGAGGTAATAATGGCTGAGAATTTTCTAAATTCAATTACTGACACCAAACAATAGATCCAGGACTCTGTGAACACCAAGAATAAATGCCCAAATGATCTACACTTGGGTATATCATATTCAAAGTGAAGAAAATCCTAAAAGGAGCCAGAGGTATGAGGGGCTGTCTGCTTAGAACAAGGATAAGAAATGTACATCAGTTTCTCATAAAAAACCATGCAAGCAAAAAGAAAGTGAAGTGATATAAGGTATTGAAAGAAAATGAACCTACAATTTTGCATCTAGGAACACTGTTCTTCAAAAGTTACAGAGAAATAAAGATTTTTCAAAAGAACAACTAAGGTAATTTTCTACTAGCAGATTTCCCATGCAAGAAATATCAAACAGGTTATTCGAGGGAAGAAAAAACATATAGATCAGAAATATGTACCCATATATAGAAAGAAGGAACATCAGAGATGTAATAAAGTTAAAATATTTCATTTTTCTTAATTAATTGAATAGATAACCCCTTGTTCAAAGAAAAATAGTAACAGTGTATTAAATGATTTTAACACATGAAATAAATGATAAAAATGTTTTCAGTGAGAGGAGGGAGAAATTGGAAAGACTGTTATGAAGTACCCACACTACACTGTGTGGATAGCATACCTTTATACCATAATAAGTACCTTAATGCAACGATGAATTCTGAGAAATGCATTATCAGGTGATTTTGTCATGTGAAAACATCATAGACTTTTCCTAAACAAATCTAAGTGGTATAGCTTACTACACACCCAGAATATATGGTATTGCTTATTGTTCCAAGTCTACAAAATGGTATAACATGTGACTGTACTAAATAGTGTGGGCAATAATAACACAATGGTAAGTATTTTTGTATCTAAGCATAACTAAACAAAGTACAGTAAAATTATAATAGAAAAGGTAAAATCTAAAACACCTATATAAGGCACTTACAATAAATGGAGCTTATAGGATTGGAAATTACTCTGAGTTTGAAATTACTCTGAATGAGTGATGGCTGGATATGAAGACCTAGGACATTACTGAACAGTACTGTAGACTTTCTAAATACTGTACACTTAGGCTACACTAATTTCTTAAATGTCTTTCTTAAATAATACATTAGCCTTAGATTACTATAATGTTTTTGCTTTAACTTCTGATTTTTTTTACTCTTATAATTACACATTGTTTAAAATACAAACACATTGTACAGGTTTAACAAAAATTGTGTATTTTCTTATATTCTTATTCTATAACCTTTTTCTATTTTAAAAGTTTTGTTTTTGTTTTTACTTTTTAAACCTTTTTAAACCTTTCTTACTTTTTAAAGGTTTAAAAAGTAACAAAAACAAAATACTTTTAAATGTCTTAAAAACTAAGACATAAACACACACATTAGGTCAGACCTCGCAAAGTCAGGATCAATATCACTGTCTTCCACCTCAACATGTAGTAGAAGGTCTTCAGGGGCAATAACACGGAGCTTCCAGCAGGAGGTGACAGCTCATATGATAACAATGCCTTCTGGAATACCTCCTGTAGTATTAGCCTGAGGCTGTATTATAGTTAACTTTTAAAAAAATTGGTGGAAGAAGCACACACTAAAATAACAATGAAAGTATGGTATAGTAAATAAACCAGTAACATTCATTTATTAGAACTGTCAAATGTTCTGTACTATACATATTATACGTTTCTACAAGTGGCAGTGCAGTAGGTTTGTTTACACCAGCGTCATCATAAACACATGAGTAATGCATTGGGGCTATAATATTACAAACACTACCATTTTACTAGGCAATGGGAATTTTTCAGCTTCAATTTATGGGACCATCATCATATATGCAGTCCATTGTTGACAGAAATGTTGTTATGTGGATACAGCCACAGTCTCATGCTCATTGCAGCACTATACATAGTTATTATATAAAGGCCAATTGATTGTCTATATACCAGCAAAGAACAATTAGAATTTAAATTAAAAACACAACACCATTTTCATTAGCACACAAACACACACACACAAAATATGTATTTGGGAATAAGTCTTACAAGTATGTACAGGATCTTTATGAAGAAACTACAATATTGATCAAAGAAATGAACAATCTAAATAAATGGAGAGATAGTACATGCTTGTGAATAGCAAGACCTGATACTGTTAAAATGGCAGTTTTTCACAAAATGACCTATGGAGTCAATGCCATCCCATTCAAATTTCTAGCAAATTACTTTGCGGATATTGACAAGCACAAAGGTTTATACGGAAAGGCAGAAGAAGTAGAACAGCTAACATAATACTGTTTAACAGTGTCAGAGGACTGAACTAACCAACTTCAACCCTTAGTATAAAGCTATAGTAGTCAAAACATCATGATACTGGCTAACAAATATATAAGTGGATGAGTGGAACAGAATATAGAACCCAGAATTAGACCCATACAAATATAGTCAACTGATTCTTGACCAAGATAGAAAGGAAATTCAATGAAGAAAGAATTGTCTGTTCAACATATGATGTTGGAACAACTGGACATCTACTGACAAAAAAGGAAGGAGAGAAATTAGATGTAGACTTTATACTTTCTACCAAGAAAGATTCAAAATGGACCACAGACAAATGTAAATTGACAAACTGAACTCTACTAATTTTTTTTTTCTGCAAAAACACTGTTAAGGAATTAAAAAGCAAGCTACAGAATGGGAAATATTATTTGCAAAACTAATCTAATAAAGGGCTGGTATCCAAGTATACAAATAACTCTTACAACTTAATGGTAATAAAACAAAAAAGTCCATCTAAATATAGGCAAAAGATCTGAACAAACACCTCAAAAAGGAAGATATATATGTAGCAAACATGAAAAAAATGTTCAACATCATGCCATTGGCATGTTTTAATGTTAACAACATTAAAACAATGAAATACCACTACACATATATTAAATGACAAAAAAAATTAAATTAAAAATATCAAATTTTAGTGAAGATGCAGAGCAACCAGAACTATTTTTCATTGTTGGTGAGAATTCAAAATTGTTCAGTTCCTTTGCAAGACACTTTGGCAGTTTCTTACATAGCTAAGCATAGTTATAGTATAGGATTAAATGATTATGCTCTAGGTATTTACCTAATTGAGTTGAAAACTTAGGTTCTCACAAAAACTTCACACAAGTTTATCCAGCTTTATTCATAAGCACCATAAGCTGGAAGCAAACAAGATGTCCTTCAATAGGTGAATGGCTGAACTGTGATACATTCATAAAATGGAATATTATTCAGCGATTAAAAGATATGAGTGTATTAATCCATTTTCATGCTGACGATAAAGGCATACCCAAGAGCGGGGAAAAAAAGGGTTTAATTGGACTTAGAGTTCTACACGGCTGGGGAGGCCTCAGAATAATGGTGGGAGGCGAAAAGCACTTCTTACATGGTAGCGGCAAGAAAAATTGAGGAGGAAACAAAAGCTGAAACCCCTGATAAACCCATTAGATCTTATGAAACTTATTAACTATCACGAGATTAGCATGGGAAAGACCAGCCATCATGATTCAATTACCTTCCCCTGGGTCCTTCTCACAACATGTGGGAATTCTGGGAGATACAATTCAAGTTGAAATTTGTGTGGAAACACAGCCAAACTATATCCATGAGCTTTCAAACCATGAAACCATATGGAGAAAACTTAAATGCATGATTCTAAGTAAATGAAGCCAATCTGAAAATGACATACATTGCATTTATCCAATGATATGACCCTCTGGAAAAGGCAAAAACTATAGAGGTAATAAAAAGATTGGTGGTTGCTAAGGGTTGTGGGGAGGGGAGTGGAAACTGATGGAATGTTTAGGACAGTAAAACTATTCTATATGATACTTTCATTGTGAATACATGGCATTATGCAATTGTCAAAATCCATTTAACTGTACAACACAAAGAACTTTAGTTAACGATGGATTCATTAATTACGAAAATGTGCCACACTAATCAAACAGAAAAGGAAGTATATGGGAACTCTTCATACTATCTGCTCCATTTCCCACGAATCTAAAACTGTGATAAGTAATAAAATCTGTGAATTTTTTAAAAAGAATTATTTGGCAAGTAAAGGCACTTTTTTTCTACTCTTCTTAAGAGTATATTGAGGACTTGACTATGTGATTCTTGGTTCTATATATTTTCATTTGTGACCATTCATTAATATTCAGCTAATAGATGGGCTAGTCTGCAATGTCCATAATGACTTCCTTCACGTGCCTGGCATTTTGCCAGTAATGAATGAACAGCTAGGCTTATCTGAAACTCAATGTTTTCCTACACATGGTTTTCCCAGTAAGCTATCTTCACTGTACTTCAACTTTTTATCTGATGACCAGGGCTCCCAGAGGGAACACTGCAAGAAATAGGAAGTGGAAGCCATTAATTTCTTAAGGCCTAGGCGCAGAAACTGGTACAGCCTCACCTCTGGCATATTCTTCACAGAGCCTAATAAGATTCAAGGCAAGAAGAAACAAGCAGCTCTTGATAGAAAGTGTGTCTAACAATTGATGGTGATCTTTAATCCACCAAATTCTTAATGAGGATGCTAATGTCATTTCATCTTAATTATAATGACTATGGATGTTGCAGATGCTTTTACGTCTTTTACTGGGATATAAAATTTTCTTCCATTCCCAATTTGATAATGTTTTGTGAAACATTCTAAATACTTTTTCTTTATCTACTGAAATTATTATATGGATTTTCCTTTTTATTATATTAATGTGGCATATTAGGATATAGATTCAGCAACTATAAAAGGATCTCAAGTAAGAATGTGTTCAAGATTAAAGTTGACTTTGACTTAATAGACCAGGTATGAAGAGTGCAAGTCTTGTACAGAATGTACTCCAGACTCCTGCGTTGTTGTGGCTTCATCTTTATATTGTTTCTAAGGGTATGATACATAATTTCAACATTTCTATAAGCATAAATTGAAAACAGAAATCAGGTAAGCTTCTTATCATTTAAGAGAACTGACAGTTACATACATTATTCTATTTCACAGCCTTTTGGCCAGAATTTAGTCCCATAGCAACATGAATTTGCAAAGAAGTCTGGGGAATGTAGTATGCTATTCTTGGAAAGCACATGCCCACATTTTAAAAACATGTATTTCTTGGAATGCCTATGTTCAGATGAAAATTGCATATATATATATATGAGAAATTAAGTACCAGGAAACAATTACACATAACATGTATGGTGAGTTATACTAATCATTTATTTTTTTCCTGCTGCTAGATTAAATAACACCTCTTAGTATAGAGTTCAATATATTGAAAATGAATATTTATATATATGATAAAATATTTCTTACAGTATCTTAAAGATAATAGGTATTCAACGTCTGTATCATATCTGTATAGATGTAGACACTGATATGAAGGAATGCATGCATACATAAATCAGTGACTACTCAACCTTTTATAATAACAAGGTATCTCCTGTATTAATTCATGCTTTCATTGCTGGAGTAAATGCAGTTGGCTTATTCTGAATCATTATTTTTTTAGACAGTGCTAATTTTCTTTGATATTATTTGGCTTAAGACTTTTTTCATAAGAAAGATTTTTTTCTTATACTGTCCTAGTCATTGTTATCAAAGTTATGCTTGATTTGAGTAAAACTATTTAAAATTTTTTACATAAGTTAGAATTATTTTCTTAAAGTTGGGACCACTTGTTGCAAGAAGAAACCACCAACATAAACTATCTTGAGTGACTGATCTTTTCTTACCCTATCAAAACAACATGAGGTGAGGGTTGACTGTCTTTCTTTCTTCCAAATGCCAAGTTTAACCGATATTTTAGCTGTTTTATTATTCGTTTGTTTTTCTGTGACTTTCTTCTTGGTTTTATTCCCTTTTATTTTCATAATGCCAATAAAATCATTTTTCCAGCTTTATATAAGGAGCCTCTTATTTGAGCTCCTCAACCTTCATAGACTTTATCTCCTTACTCTCATTCCCAAGCAACTGTCAAAGCAGAAATTCAAGTTATTTAGGCTTTTTTTTTCAATAACTATGAAGGCAAAAGCAAACTTGGATGGTTTTATAGCTTCTAGATATTCTTCATTACATTTTTATTCTCTGTTGGATTAGTTCTGTCTCATCCCATCAGTGATGAAGGTATAAACAGATTTAGTATCTCTGAGACACACAGGAACACACACACATACACACACATGCACACACACACACACACACCAGCTTTTGAGTTGCTACTAGAGGAAAGTCAGTCAGGTACCATATTTGCTTTATTGCCAGAAAGAGAAGTGACAAGAGGACATCTAGATCATCTCTCTTCTTTTTCCTTCATTCAGAATCTCTTTCATTAAAAAGGATCAATTATTTAACAGAGATGGACTTAGTGGACATTATACTAGGAGCAGAAAGACAAATACTGCATTATCTCAGTCATATGTGGAATTTTAAAATAGCCAAATTCATAAAAGCAGAGAGTAGAATGGTGATTGCCAGGCACTGGGGTAAGTGGAAATGAGAAGGTGTTGATCAAATGTTACAACATTTCAGATAGGCAAGATAAGTAAGTTCAGAAGATCTACTGTATAATGTAGGGCCTATGATTAACCTCTGGCTTAAATATTGTATACTTAACATTTGCTAAGAGGATAAATCTCATCTTAAGTGCTCTTACCACAAAAGAAAAAAAACTCAACTAAAAGTGAGGACAGAACAAAGGAAACTTTTGGAGGTAATGGATACCTTTATTACATTGATTGTGGCAATGTTTCACAGGCGCTTACTTATTTCCAAACACATCAAGTTGTATTATTAAATATCGACAGCATTTTATATATCAATCATGCTTCAATAAACAGGCTTAAAAATAAAGAAATATATCTTGTTACCTGACTCAGTTGCTCATAAATCTTTCACTGTCCATCACTGACTGTAAAATGCTGCTCCTGCTTCTTAACTATATATTATAGAAATGTCTAACATGGCTTCAATTAACCATTCTTTGGTTTCCTGCAACTTTTTTTTCCCCTCAATTCATGTTTCTTTTAATATAGCTTGGGCTATTACTCAGAGCAGTCTCAATAACTTCATGAAAATTCACTTTCTTGCTTGCTGCCTGTGATACAGAGATGCTGACTACCTGGACTGCTTTTTATTCTTATCAAAATCTGTGTTATATATCCTTAATAGTAAGTTCAATGATACTCAATCACAAGCCATCTCTCCTTTCCTTATATTACTAAAACATTTCTCAAATGCTTTTCACAAAAACAGTGTCATGGTTCACATTACAATCATTGCTCTAAATGCCTATCTGTTTCCCTAAACCACACCATTTCTGAGAACAGAGACTATGCTTCAATCACTTTGCAATCTTCCTACAAACCTAGTACTTTACTTATTAATTTGTCAATAGACACTTATTAAATTCAATTGTATTTTCCAATTTCTGTTTCTTTTAAATCACAACAAAATAAATGTAGATTCCTAAAGTTATCTCTGTTAGGCACTAGAGATATTCTATATGACACTTAACTTTTATAAAATAAATAAAATCACAAGCATAGAGGACACTTTAACAAAACAACAAGGGTACTTTTATGATTAGAAGGATTTAGCCTGAAAGGCAGGAGTCCCCATGAACCTCTCATAACTATGCAGCTGTACTGCTGGCTGCAGTCTGCAATTCAAGAGATATTTTCTAAGTCTGTTGTTGTTATTAATTTGAGGAGAAGAGGTCTCTGTAGAGGAAAAAAATCCAAGATTTTTTGTTTCCTTTTCCATCACTCACAGTCACTGTAATGTCAACACCATTTAGGTCAAATTTCAGGCATTCAAAACGTGCAGCTTCAACCAGCTGCAAGAACTAAAAATCAACAGCACTATAGCCTAACCAATAAAATATGTCTGAGGGTGTTAGTAACAATTAACAGGTGTGTACCTTTCCCCAGAAAGCTTGCATGACATGAAATGTGTGAAATAGTACACTTGGATTTCATAAGAATTACACATAAGAAAATATGTATCTTTTTTTTTTTTACTAATGGATCTTAAATAATTAAAGCAATTTAACCATATAAACCACAAAAACACATGTTACAAAAGGGTTCCACAGCCCTCATCAAAGTCAGTAGGCTCACTGAATATGAGTATAGTCCCTGCTACCCAACTGTCTGTCCCTGAATCTTTTCTCTTTCACAACCAGGAGGATTAAAATTCTCTGCTAGGTATTTAATTTACCTAAGTTTTAGTTTCCTCGTATATAAAACAGAACTAAAAATACCAAACTCACGATATCTTATGAGAATTCAAGATAGCATCCCAACCTAAGTTTACACAATTGTCCTCATCTCTTGACTCAAAAGAAAAAAAAATCTGCATTTCTCCTTCTTTGCTTTTGCATTGTCCTAAAGAATTTTTTTGGTTTTTTTTTGTTGTTGTTGTTGTTGTTGTTTTTGTTAGGGAAACAACATCTTGCTCTGGTTGAGGTTTAGCTACCTCTTCCATGTCTTCCTTTCTTTGTGATCTTTCCATTCTATCATGGTCTCAAGTAGTTTACTAATGTGCTCTTCTTGGCTCTGAATCACACCCTTCCTCTTCCCTCTGCCAAAATTCACAAAATTAATCAGGTCACTAATGCACTTACAACCCATGAAGTCTCCCTCTTCTCTGTTCCTCTGTGATTTCCACCTTACCAATCCTCACACTTCAATAACTCCTGTTGCCCAATTCCTCTCCCCATATTCATAAACTAAATCAAAATCACTAAACAATAGGGACTGATTCAACTGACCTCAGCTGGACTCTCACTGTATCTCAGCAATTCTTTTATTTATCACTTGTTGACTCCCCATTGCATTCCTCCCTGCAGCTGTTCCAAATGTTTCCGTTGTACTCAAGTCCATAATACTAGCCCTCCTCACTCCCTCTTAGCACATAACCTTACCTCCTACTGAGAAAATTAAAACCATCCCAACCTAAGTTTACACAATTGTCCTCTTCTCTGACTCAAAAAAAAAGTGCATTTCTCTTTTTTTGCTTTTGCATTGTCTTGGAAGAATTGTTTTTTTCAGGGAAACAGCATCTTGCTCTGGTTGAGCTTTGGGTTTGGAGTCAGGACAACCAAATTTAGATACTTTGTGTTGACGCAGCATGACCTTGATGAATTTTCTAATCTTGCAGTCTCAGTGCTGTCATCTCTAAAATGGATGTAAAAATTTCTACTTCACAGAGTAGTAAAGAATAATTAACAAGTTTTTATCAGATAATATATATTTAACAAACTATTGCTATTATTATTTGGAAAGCCAAAGCCTTCATTCTGTTTTCTTGGCTCTGTTTATCCTAATAATGATGATAATAATTTAATGTGATGACAGTAAACTACTATCTCCTTGCCTTTCTTAGTAAGGTACTACTTTATCTTCTTTCTTTCTCAAATCTTGTTTTGATCTAGTTAATTGAATAATCTTTTTCTTCTTTATATATGATCAAATTGTCATTTTTCTTTAAAAAAATTTTTTTAACCCTACATATGATATAACATCCCATTGCCCAGTATCTTTAAGAAATGTGATCATCCGCCTATTCTATGACAGATCTAGGGGCATAGCGGTAGGCAGAACAGAGTGGTTCAGTCTAATATGAAGGCACACATTAAGCAATTAATGCAAGTGCTATCAATGTCAGAAAGAGAGGAGACAAGATGCAATGAAAATGAGAATTAATTGGTTTAAAGACTGAGTAAAAAAAGTAGCACTGAAAATTACCTAAAGGAAAGTTATATACAAGAGGGAAACAGAGGAAGATGAAGAATACAGAGAGAAGAGTATGTGTGAGTACCCTCATATGACAGTAAGAAGGAAAAAGCCACCAGGGAGGGGTTTAAGAGAAGATAAGCTGAAGTATGACCTTAAAGAGTTTCTAAGCCATGTTACTATTGAAGAATTTCTTTTAAAAGGAAAAAAAAATCATTTGAGCTGTTAAGTAAAGGACTATGAAGATAGCCATATTTTTACTTTTAAAATATCAGTCTGACCTCAAACAATGAGGGATCACTCATGAGGCCACTGTCCACAAAAGAGAAGAGGGAAACTTGGACTAAGCTAGTGGTGGGGGTGTAGAGAAAAAGAAAGTTCAAAAAATATTTTAAGAGCTAGAACTCATGGGATTTAGTGATTAATTGCATAAGAGGAGGCAATAAAATTATGGCAGAAATAAGTATCAAGCAACATATTTCTTTTTTGAGCAACTAAGTGGCGTCTGACAGTATTTATCCAAGAAGGTAAAGGAGAAGAGATATATTAATAAAACAATAAACACCTTTTAAACACTGATAATGGTTTGGCTTTATGCCCCACCCAAATCTCATGTTGAATTGTAATCCCCAATGTTGGCAGAGGGACATGGTAGGAGGTGACTGGATCATAGGGGAGGTTGTCATGCTTCTTGTTCTTGTGATACTGAATGTGGTCTCATGAGATCAGTTGACTAAAAGTGATACACTTCCCCCTTCACTCTCTCTCTCTCTCTCTCTTTCTCTCTTCTGTTCTGCCATGGTAAGATGTGTTCACTTCACCTTAATCTTCCACCATGATTGTAAGTTCCTGAGGCCTCCCAGCTGTGCTTCCTGTATAGCCTGTGGAACTGTGAGTCAATTAAACCTCTTTTATTTATAAATTACTCAGTCTCAGGTAGTTCTTTATGCCCTACAGAAAACTGGTATCAGAAGTTAAGCATCACTATAAAGATACATGAAAATGTGGAAGCAACAGCAGAACTGGGTAATGAGCAGAGGTTAGAATCATTTGGAGGGATCAGAAGAAGATAAGATGATGAGGAAAAGTCTGGAACTTCCTAGAGACTTTCTGAATGGTTGTGACCAAAATACTGATAGTGACATAAATAGTAAAGTTCAGACGAAGGCAGTCTCAGATGGAGATAAGGAATTTATTGGGAACTTGTATAAAGGTCACTCTTGCTATGCTTTAGCAGAGACTCGTGGCATTGTGCCCCTGCACTAGAGATCTGTGGAACTCTAAATTTGAGTGAGATAATTGAGGGTATTTGGTGGAATAAATTTCTAAGCAGTAAAGTGTTCAAGATGTAGCCTGGCTGCTTCTAACAGTAAATGCTCATATGCATTTCCAAAGAGATAGTCTGAAAGTGGAACATATATTTAAAAGTAAAGTGGAGCATAAAAGTTTAGAAAATTTGCAGCTTTGCCATGAAGAAAATAAAAACTCTTTTTCTGGTGGGAATTCAAGGCTGCAGAGTTTATGAGTAAAGAGGAGCCAAATGTTAATAGCCAAGACAATGGGGAAAATGCCTCCAATGTGTTTCAGAGACCTTCAGAGCAACCCCTCCTATCACAGACCTGGAAGCCTAGGAGGGAAAAATGGTTTTGTGGGCCAGATCCAGAGTCCTGCTGCTCTATGCAGCCTCAGGACATGGCACCCTGTGTCCCAGCTGCTCCAGCTCCAGATGCCATGGCTAAAAGAGGTTAAAGTAGGGCCAGGCATGGTGGCTCATGCCTGTAATCCAAGCACTTTGGGAGGCCAAGGAAGGTGGACTACCTGTGGTCAGGAGTTTGAGACCTGCCTGGCCAATATAGTGAAACTCCATCTCTACTAAAAATACAAAAAATTAGCTGAGTGTGGTGGCAGATACCTGTAATCCCAGCTGCTTGGGAGGCTGAAGCAGGAGCACCACTTGAACCCAGGAGGCAGAAGTTGCAGTGAGCTGAGATCATGCTATTGCACTCGAGCCTGGGTGGCAAGAATGAAACTCCATCTCAAAAAAAAAGTGCGGCCACCAAAGTACAGCTTGGGACATTGCTTCAGAGGGTTCAAGTTCCAAGCCTTGGTGGCTTGCACATGGTGTTGGGCCTGTGGGTGCACAGACCCAATGCTGCACATAGATTTCAGAAGATGTATGGAAATGGCTGGATGTTTAGGCAGAAGTCTGCTACAGGGGAAGAGCACTCATGGAGAACCTCTACTAGGGCAGTGCAGAGGGGAAATGTGGGGTTGGAGGCCCCACACAGCATACCCACTGGGGACGACCATTCTCCAGACTCCAGAATGGTAGCTCCACTGACAGCTTGAACCATGAACCTGGAAAAGCCTCAGGCACTCAAGGACAGCCTGTGAAAGCAGCCACAGGAGCTATATCCTGCAGAGCCACAGCGTGAGGCTGCCCAAGACCTTGGGTACCCACCCCTTACATTAGTGTGGCCTGGACATGAGACACAGAGTCAAAGAAGATAATTTGGAGCTTTAAGATTTAATGACTGCCCTACAGGGTTTTGGACTTGCATGGGGCCTACAGCCCCTTTGTTTTGGCCAATTTCATTTTGGAATGAGAGCATTTACCTGTATCCACATTGTATCTTGGAAGTAGCTAACTTGTTTTTTATTTTACATGCTCACAGACAGAAGGGACTTGCCTTGTCTCAAATGAGACTTTGGACTTGGACTTCTGAGATACTCTGGAATGAGCTAAGACTTTGGAGGACTGTTGAGAAGTTCTGAAATGTGAGAATTGCATAAGATTTAGAAAGGCCAGGGATGGAATGATATGTTTTGGCTCTGTGTCCCCACCCATATCTCATGTTGCATTGTAATCTCCACATGTGGGAGGAGGGACCTAGTGGGAGGTGACTGCATCATGAAGACAAATTTCCTCCTTGATGTTCTCATGATAGTGAGTTTTCATGAGATCTGGTTGTTTAAAAGTCCACAGCATTTTCCCCTTTGCTCTCTTCCTCCTGCTCTGCCATGTAGGGAGAAAGTGTTGCTTCCCCCTCACCCTTCCACCATGATTGTAGGTTTCCTGAGCCCTTCCCAACCATGCTTTCTATACAGCCTGCCTCACTGTGAGTCAACTAAAACTCTTTTCTTCACAAATTTCCCAGTCTCAGGTAGTTATAGCCTGTGAGAAAAGACTAAAACAAACACCAACTGTGTGCAAGAAATCAACTACAAAATAATACATATGTCATACATATGGCTAATTTAATATATCCCTGCGATAAATTCCTTTTTGTCATGATGAATGATATTTTCAATTTGTTGATGAATTCAGTTTGTTAATATTTTGTTAATAAACTTTGCATCAATGTTCATCAGAGGTTCTGTCCTATAGTTTTCTTTTTTTTGATATGTTCTTGTCTGGTTTAGGTATCTACTTGCCTTGTAGAATGAATTTGGAAATATTCCCTCCTCTATTTTTCAGAAAAGTTTGGGTAGGATTTTTATATTTATTTAAATGTTTAGTAAAATTCAGCAGTGACTCCATTGGGTTCCAGGATTACTTTTGCTGAAAGACCTTCTATTATGGCTTTAGACTCTTGTTATTGATTTATTCAGGTTTTGAATTCCTTCATGATTCAATGTTGCATGTGTTTTAAAATGTGTTCATTTCTTCTAGGTTTTCTAACTTATTGGCACATAGTTGCACATAGTAGTCTCTAATGATCCTTTGAATTTCTATGGTATCAGTTGTAATAACTCCTTTTTCATCTCTGATTTTATTTAGATTTTATTTTTTTCTTGGCCTATGATATGCTATCAGTATGCATCTCCACACAAATCTTATGTCAAATTATAATACCCAGTGTTGGAGGTGGGGCCTGGTAGGGGCAGTGTTCTTATAAATAGTTTAGTGCTTCGAGAAGAAAGAGTAAAAAGGAATGAGCAAAGTCTCCAGGAAATATGGGACTATGTGAAAAGACCTAATTTACAACTGATGGGTGTATCTGAATGTCATGAAGAGAATGAATCCAAGTTGGAAAATATTTTTCAGGATATTATTCAGGAAAACTTTCCTAACCTAGTAAGGCAGGACAATACTCAACTCCAGGTAATCCAGAGAACACCACAAAGATATTCCTCAAGTAGACCAACTCCAAGATATATAATTGCTAGATTCACTAGGGTTGAAATAAAGGAGAAAATTCTAAGGGCAGCTAGAGAGAAATGTCAGATCACCCATAAAGGGAAGCCTATCAGACTCACAGCAGATCTCTCAGCAGAATGCCTACAATCTAGAAGAGAGTGAGAGTCACTATTTAATATCCTCAAAAAAAAGAATTTTCAACCCAGAATCTCATATCCAGCCAAACTAAGTTTCATAAATGAAGGAAAAATAAAATTTTTCACGAATAAGCAAGCACTCTGAGACTTCATCACTACCAGGCCTGCTTTACAAGATCTTCTGAAAGAAGCACTACAAACAGAAAGGAACAACCAGTACCAGTCATCTCAAAAATTCACCAAAATGTAAAGAGTATCTCCATAATGAAGAATTTATATCAACTAATGGGCAAAATAGCCAGCTAACATTAAATTACAATATTAAACTAACAAATATTAATATTAATTATAAACTTAAATGGATACAATGCCCTAATTAAAGTCATAGACAGGCAAATTGAATACAAAGTTAAAATCCATCAGTATGCAGTTTCCAGATCCAACTCACAATGATACACAAAGACTTAAAATAAAGGGATGGAGGAAGATTCACTAATTAAATGGAGAGCAAAAAAAAAAAAAACAAACAGGAGTTGTAACTCTTGTCTCCTATAAACTAGACTTTAATAGTAACAAAGACTAAAAGAAACAAAGGATATTACATAATGGTAAAATGATCAATGTAATAACAGGAGTTAATGATTATAAATATATACATACCTAATATAGGAGCACCCAGATACATAAGACAAGTTTTTATTGACTTATAAAGAGATTTGGACTCCCGCACAATAATAGCGGGAGATTTTGACATCCCATTGTTAATTTATATTACACCCATTTTGAAAGTGACTACACAATAGGAAGTGAATTACTCTTTAGCATTTGCATAGTATCTCTCAGACCTAAATGAAATATTGGTTGACTGTTTGTTATTTTCTTCCCTTATTCCTTCCTGTCTCTGTTGTTAAGTACAATTGACAGCATAAAAGAGGTTTTTAATGCCTTTTTAAGATTACATTCCAGCCTGGGCAACAGAGCAAGAATTCTGTTCTCTCTCCCCCTTTTTCTTTCTTCTTTTTTTCTCTCATAAAAAAAAATAATAATAATTTAGCGCCTTCCCCGCTTGGCGCTATATAGTGAGTGAGTTCTTAAAATATCTTCTTGTTTAAAATTGGTAGCACCTCTGCACTCTCTCTCCTCTTCCTGCTCTGGCCATGTAAGATAAGTCTGTCTCCCCTTCACCTTCTGCTGTAATTGTAAATTTCCTTAGGCCTCCCTGAAGACCAAACAGATGGCCAGCATCATGTTTCCTGTAAGGCCTGTGGAACCATGAGCCAATTAAACTTCTTTTATTTTATTTTTTTCATTATACTTTAATTTCTGGGATACATGTGCAGATCTTGCAGGTGGGTTACATGCGTACGCACATGCCATGGTGGTTTGCTGCCTCCATTCCCCCATCACCAACATTAGATATTTCTCCGAATGTTATCCCTTCCCAAACTCCCCACTCTCCACTATCCGTCCCCTAGTCCCCTAACCCCCAACAGATCACAGTGTGTGATGTTACCCTCCCAGTGTCCATGTGTTCTCGTTCAACACCTGCCTATGAGTGAGAACATGTGGTGTTTAGTTTTCTGTTCATGTGTCAATTTGCTGAGAATGACAGTTTCCAGATTCATCCATGTCCCTGCAAAGGATATGAACTCATGCTTTTTTATGGCTGCATAGTATTCTATGGTGTACATATACCACATTTTCTTTATCCAGTCTATCATTGATGGACATTTGGGTTGGTTCCAGGTCTTTGCTATTGGAAACAGTGCTGCAATGAACATATGTGTGCATGTGTCTTTATAATATAATTATTTTTAATCCTTTGGGTATATACCCAGTGTTCAGAATACTGGGTCAAATGGTATTTCTATTTCTAGATCCTTGAGGAATCACCACGCTGTCTTCCACAGTGGTTGAACTAATTTACACTCCCACCAACAGTGCAAAAGCATTCCTATTTCTCCACATCCTCTCCAGCATCTGTTGTCTCCAGATTTTTAAAAGATTGCCATTCTGTCAAGAGATAGTATATCATCACTCTAATGACCAGTGATGATGAGCATTTTTTCATGTTTGTTGGCCACATAAATGTCTTCTTTTGGAAAGTATCTGGTCATATCCTTTGCCCTCTTTTCAAAAGCGTTGTTAGTTTTTTTCTTGTAAATCTGCTTTAGTTCTCCATAGATTCAGGATATTAGCCCTTTGTCATATGGGTAGATTTCAAAAATGTGTTCCCATTCTGTCAGTTGGTGGTTCACTCTAATGATTGTTTCTATTGCTGTGCAGAAACTCTTAAGTTGAATTAGATCACATTTGTCTATTTTGGCTTTTGTTGCCATTGCTTTTGGTGTTTTAGTCATGAAGTCCTTGCCTATGCCTATGTCCTAAATGGTTTTGCCTAGGTTTTCTTCCAGGGTTTTTATGGTGTTAGCTCTTATGTTTAAATCTTTAATCTATCTGAGTTAATTTTCGTATAAGGTGTCAGGAAGGGGTCCAGTTTCAGCTTTCTGCACATGGCTAGCCAGTTTTCCCAACACCATTTATTAAACAGGGAATCCTTTCCTCATTGCTTGTTTTTGTCAGGTTTGTCAAAGATCATATGGTTGTAGATGTGTGGCGTTTCTTCCGAGGCCTTTGTTCTGTTCCATTGGCCTATATCTCTGTTTTGGTACCAGTACCATGCTGTTTTGATTATTGTAGCCTTGTAGTATAGTTTGAAGTCTGGTAGCATGATGTCTCCAGCTTTGTTCTTTTTGCTTAGGATTGTCTTGGCGATGTAGCCTCTTTTTTGGTTCCATATGAAGTTTAAGGTGTTTTTTTCCAGTTCTGTGAAGGTCAGTGGTAGCTTGATGGGGATAGCATTGAAACTGGAAATTCCTTTGGGCAATATGGCCATTTTCACAGTATTGATTCTTCCTAACCGTCAGCATGGAATGTTTTTCCATCTGTTTGTGTCCTCTCTTATTTCCTTGAGCAGTGATTTGTAGTTTTCCTTAAAGAGGTCCTTCAAGTCTCTTGTTGGTTGTATCCCTAGGTATTTTATTCTCTTTGTAGCAATTGTGAATGGGAGTTCACTCATGATTGGGCTCTCTGTTAGTCTGTTATTGGTGTATAGGGATGCTTGTGATTTTTGCACATTGATTTTGTATCCTGAACCTTTGCTGAAGTTGCTTATCATCTTAAAGAGATTTTGGGCTGAGACGATGAGGTCTTTTAAATATATAATCATGTCATCTGCAAATAGAGACCATTACTTTCTCTTTTCCTAATTGAATATTCTTTATTTCTTTTTCTTGCCTGATTGCTCTGGCTAGAACTTCCAATACTATGTTGAATAAGAATGGTAAGAGAGGGCATCCTTGTCTAGTGCCAGTTTTCAAAGGGAATGCTTCCAGTTTTTGCCCATTCAGTATGATATTGGCTATGAGTTTGTAGTAAATAGCTCTGATTTTGAGATATGTTCCATCAATACCTAGTTTACTGAGAGTTTTTAGCATAAAGCACTGTTGAATTTTTTCAAAGGCCTTCTCTGCATCTATTGAGATAATCATGTGGTTTATGTCTTTGGTTCTGTTTATGTGATGGATTAAGTTTATAGATTTGCATATGTTTAACCAGCCTTGCAGCCCTGGGATGAAGCATACTTGATCATGATGAATAAGCTTTTTGATATTCTATTGCCTTCAATTTGCTAGTATTTTATTGAAGATTTTTGCATTGATGTTCATCATGGATATTGGCCTGTAATTTTCTTTTTTAGTTGTGTCTCTGCCTGGTTTTGGTATCAGGATGATGTTGGTCTCATAAAATGTGTTAAGGAGGATTCCCTCCTTTTGTATTATTTGAAATAGTTTCAGAAAGAATGGTACCAGCTCCTCTTGTACATCTGATAGAATTCGGCTGTGAACCTGTCTGGATCTGGACTTTTTTTGGTTGGTAGGCTATTAATTGCTGCCTCAACTTCAGCTCTTGTTATTGGTCTATTCAGGGATTCAACTTCTTCCTAGAGTAGTCTTGGGAGGGTGTAAGTGTCCAGGAATTTATCTATTTCTTCTAGACTTACTGGTTGATGTGCATAGAGTTGTTTGTAGTAATTTCTGATGGTTTATATTTCTGTGGAATCGGTGGTGATATCCCCTTTATTGTTTTTTATTGCATCTATTCGATTCTTCTTTTTCTTTTTTATTAATCTGGCTAGCGGTCTATCTATTTTATTAATCTTTTCAAAAAAACAGCTTCTGGATTTATTAATTTTTTGAAGGTGTTTTTATGTCTCTTTCAGTTCTACTCTGATCTTAGTTATCTCCTATTTTCTGCTGTCTTTCGAATTTGTTTGACCTTGCTCCTCTAGTTTTTTAAATTGTGATGATAGGGTGTCAATTTTAAATCTTTCCTCGGGCATTTAGTGCTATAAATTTCCCTCAAGACAGTGCTTTAAATGTGTCCCAGAGAACCTGGTACCTTGTATTTTTGTTCTCATTGGTTTCAAAGAACATCTTTATTTCTGCATTCATTGCATTATTTATCCAGTAGTCATTCAGGAGAAGGTTGTTTAGTTTCCATTTAGTTGTGTGATTTTGAGTGAATTTCTTAATCCTGAGTTCTAATTTGATTGCACCTGTGGTCTGAGAGACTGGCTGTTATCATTTCCTTTTGCATTTGCTGAGGGGTGATTTACTTCCAATTATGTGGTCAATTTTAGAGTAAGTGCAATGTGGTGCTGAGAAGAATGTGTATTCTGTGGATTTGGGGTGGACAGTTCTGTAGATGTTTATTAGGTCCACTTGGTCCAGATCTGAGTTCAAGTCCTGGATATCCTTGTTGATTTTCTGTCTCATTGATCTGTCTAATATTGGCAGTGGAGTGTTAAAGTCTCCCACTATTATTGTGTGGGAGTCTAAGTCTCTTTGTAGGTTATTAGGAGCTTGCTTTATGTACCTGGGTGCTCTTGTATTGGGTGCATATATATTTAGGATAGTTAACTCTTCTTGTTGCATTAATCCTTTTACCATTATGTAATGCCCTTCCTTGTCTCTTTTGATCTTTGTTAAAGTCTATTTTAGCAGAGACTAGGATTGCAACCTCTAAGCTGGTTATTCTAGTTAGCACTTTGTCTAACGTTTTTTCAACGTTCTTAGTTTCTTTGCGTTGGGTTAGAACATGTTCCTTTAGTTCAGAGAAGTTTGCTATTACCCACCTTCTGAAGCCTGCTTCTGTCAATTGATCAAACTCATTCTCCATTCAGTTTTGTTCCCTTACTCTTGAGGAGTTGTGATCCCTTGGAGGAGGAGAGGTGTTCTGGTTTTTGGTAATTTCATCCTTTATTTGCTGGTTTCTTCCCATCTTCATGGAGTTTTCTACCTTTTGTCTTTGAAGTTGGTGACTTTCAGATGGGATATCTGAGTGGATGTCAATTTCTACTGATGTTGAAGCTACTTCTTTCTGTTTTTCAATTTTGCTTATAGCAGTCAGACTCCTCTGCTGCAGGACTGCTGGAGGTCCACTCCAGACCTTGCTTGCCTGGGAATCACCTGTGGGGTTGCTGAACATCAAGGATTGCTGCCTGTTCTATCCTTTGGTAGCTTTGTCCCAGAAGGGTACCCGCCAGATGTCAGTCAAAGCTCTCCTGTATGAGGTGCCTTTTTGGACATGCAGGGGTCAGGAAACTGCTTGAGGAGGCAGTCTATCCTTATCAGAGCTTGAGTGCTGTGCTGGGAGCTCTGTTGTTCCCTTTAGAGCTGCTGGGTAGGGGTGTTTAAGTCTGTTGCAGCGGAACTCTCAACTGCCCTTTTTCCCAGGTCCTCTGTCCTGGGAAGATGGGGTTTTATTTATAAGTCCCTGATGAGCTGCTGCCTTTTTTTCAGAGATACTCTGCCTAGCAAGGAGAGAGTCTAGTCACAATCTGCCTGCAGAGGCACTGCTGAGCTGCCACAGACTCAGTCCAGCTGTAGTGTAAACTTCGTGATTTTGTTTACACAGGTATAATTAGAACCGTCTTAGCAATGGTGGACACCCTTCCCCCGACTGAGGTCAATCATCCTGGGTCAAGCTCAGACTGCTGTGCTGGCTGTGAAACTCTCAAGCCAGAGTGTTTCAGTTTACTAGTCTTTATGGGGAGGGACCTGCCAAGCCAGTTCACTTGGCTCCCTATCCTCAGCTCCCCTTTTTTTCTGGGGAGTGGGAGGGTTTGTCTCGCAGGTGTTCCAGGTGCCAGCCAAAACCCATGGTGCCGGTTGAAACGGCTGCTCAGATTTGTGCTGGTAATCCATAGTGCTTGTTGGCCTGGTGAAAATCTCCTGGTCTGAGGGCTATAAAGACCATGGGAGAACTCGGTATTCAACTGGAGTGTTGCAGTGGCCCGATAAGTCCCCAATGGCCTCTGTTGCACAGGAGGAATCCTCTGGCCAGTTGCACTTCCCTAGTGAGGCAGCATCCTACCCTGCCTTGGTTTGCCCTCCTGGGCTATACCACTGTCCAACCAGTCCCATTGAGATCAACCTGGTACCTCGGTTGGAAATGTGGAGATCAGTTGCCTTTTGTGTTGCTGTCACTGGGAACTGTGCCCCAGAGCTGTTCCCATTTGGCCATCTTGGCAGAAATCCCTAAACTTTTCTTTAAATTACCCTGTCTCAGGTATTTCTGTATAGCATTGTGAGAATTAATTAATATGGAAAATTGGTACTGAGAAGTGGAACACTGCTATAAATACACCTGAAAATGTGGAAGCAACAGCAGAACTGGGTAATGGGCAGAAGTTGAAATAGTTTGGTAGGCTCAGAAGAAGGTAGAAAGATGAGGGAAAATTTGAAACCATAGTGACTGGTTAACTGGTTGTAATAGAAATGCTAATAGCAATGTGGACAATAAAGTCTGGGTGGAGGAGGACTCACACAGAAACAAGAATTTTTTTGGGAACTGGAGCAAAAGTCACTTTTGTTGTGCAAAGAATCTGGAGGCATTGTGCCCCTGCCCTAGGGATCTGTGGAAATTTGAACTTTAGATAACAATTTAGACTATCTGATGGAAGAAATTTCTAAGCAGCAAAGTGTTCAAAATGTGGCCTGGCTGCTTCTAACAACCTATTTTCATATGCATGAGCAAAGAATTGACTTGAAACTGGAACTTATGTTTAAAAGAGAAACTGAGCTTAAAAGTTTGGAAAATTTGCAGCCTGGAGATGTAGAAGAAAATAAAAAGTCTATTTTCTAGGGAGGAATCCAAGCAGGCTAAAGAAATTTGCATAACTAAAGGGAAGGCAAATGCTGATATCCAAGGCAATGGGAAGAAGTCCTCAAAGGCATTTCAGAGACCTTTGCAGCAGCTCCTCCCATTACAGGCCCAGAAGCTTAGGAGAGAAGAATAGTTTTGTGGGCCAGGCCTAAGGCCCTCCTCTCTTGTGCTGCACTCTGCTTCCCAGCTTCTCAAGCTCCAGCCCTGGCTAACAGGGGCCCAGGTACACCTTAGGGTGCTGCTTTAAATGATGCAATTCATACACTATGGAGGACTCCACATGGTGTTAGATTTCAAAGGATGCATGAAAAACCTGGATGTCCAGGCAGAAGCCTGCCATAAGGGAGGAACCCTCATTGAGAGGCAATACTGGATAGCAGATGAAAAATGTGGGGTTGGAGACCCCAGAGGCCCCAGTGGGTCACTGCCCAGTGGAGCTGTGAGAAGAGGACCACCATCCTCCAAACCCCAGAATGGTAGATTCACTGTCAGCTTGGACCATGAACCTGGAAAAGCTGCAGGCACTTAATAGCGACATGAGAGTAGCCACAAGGGCTGACACAGGCAAAACCACAGGGACATGGCTGCTCCAGGCCTTGGGAGCCCTTTCTTTGCATCAGTGTTCCCTGCATGTGAGACATGATGTTAAAGGAGATTATTCTGGAGCTTTAAGATTTAATGACTGCCCTGCTGGATTTCAAATTTGTATGGGCCCTGTTGCCACTTTCTTTTGGTCAATTTCTCCCTTTTGGAACATGAGTATTTACCTAGTGCCTGTACCTCCACTGTATCATGAAGTAACTAACTTGTATCTGATTTTATGGGCCCATAGGCAGAAGGGACTTGCCTTGTCTCAGATGAGACTTGGGAATTTGGACTTTTTAGTTAATGCTGACATGAGTTAAGACTTTGGAGGAATGTTGAGAAGGCATGATTATATTTGGAATATGAACAGGACATGAGATTTTGGAAGGGTCAGGGTTGAATGATACTGTTTGGATCTGTGTCTCTGTTCAAATTTCATGTCTAATTGTAATCACCAGTGTTGAATGTGGGGCCAGGTGGGAGATGATTGTATAATGAGGGTGGAGTTCTTATATATGGTTTAGCACCACTCCCCTTTGGTATTGTAAAGTCAGTGAATTCTTGTGAGATATGCTTTTTTTAAAAAAGTGTGTGGCACCTTCCCACTCTCTTTCCTTCTACTGCTCTGGCCATGTGAGACAAGCCTGCTTCCACTTCACCTTCTATCATAACTAAGTTTTGTGAGGCCTCCCAGAAGCCAAACAGATGGCCAGCATCATGCTTCCTATACAGCCTATGAAACTGCAAGCCAACTAAACTTTTAAATAAATTACACAGTCTCAAGTTTATTTTACAGCAATGCAAGAATGGACTAATACAGCCTGGCTAAAGGTTTGTCAGCTTCATTTACCTTTTCAAAATCCAACTTTCCATTTCATTGAGCTTTCCTATTTTTTTCTTCAATTTTATTTCTGCTCTGATCTTTATTATTTCTTTGCTTCTACTAATTTTGGGTTTAGTTTTCTCTTGATTTTCTAGTATTTCTTTATAACACATTAATATATTGTTTATTAGAATTCCTTCTACTTTTTAGATGTAGGTGCTTATAACTATAAACTTTCATCTTATTAGTGCTTTCACTGTATCACATAGGTTTTAGGATGTTATTTCCATTATTATTTGTTGCAAGAAATTTTTAAATTTTCTTTGTAATTTCTTCATTGACCTACTGGTCATTCAGGAGCATATTATTTAATTTCCAAGTGTTTTTATAATTTCTGAAATTCCTCTTTTTACTGATTTCTAGTTTTATTCCATTGTGGTCAGAGAAGATACTTAATATAATTTTAGCTTTTTGTAATACTTTAATACTTGTTTTCTGGCCAAATTATGGTCTCTCCTTGAGAATGATCCGTGTGCTGAGGACAAAAATGCTTATTCTGTAGCCATTGGGTGAAATGTTCTCTAAATACCTATTAGGTCCATTTGGTCTATAATGCAGATTAAGTCCAATGTTTCTTTATTGACTTTCTGTCTGGATAATCTTCAGTGCTGTAAGTGGGGTGTTGAAGTCTCTGGCTACTATTGTATTGGGGCCTATCTGTCTCTTTAGCTGTAATATCTGCTTTATCTATCTAGGTGTTCCAGTGTTGTGTATATATATATTTAAAATTGTTATATCCTGTTGCTAAATTGACCCATTTTATCATTATATCACTGCCTTCTTTGTCTCTTTTCATAGTTTTTGTCTTGTAATCTATTTTGTCTGATAAAAGTATAGGTACTCTTGCTCTTTTTAAAATTCCATTGACATGGAATTATCTTTCTCATCTCTTCGTTTTTGCTCTATGTGTATCTTCATAGTAAATTGTATTTCTTATAGGCAACAGCTTATTGAGTCTTGTTATATTATCCATTCAGCCAATCTATGTCTTTTGATTACAGCAAGCTTGTCCAACCCATGGCCTAACAGCTGAATGTGGCCCAGTATGGCTTTGAATGAGGCCCAACACAATTTCTTTAACTTTCTTAAAATTATGAGGTTTTTGTGACTTTTTAAAAAAGTTTATCAGCTATCATTAATCTTAGTGTATTTTTTGTGTGGTCCAAGGCAGTTCCTTCTTCCAGTGTGGCCCAGGGAAGCCAAAAGATTGGACGCCCATAGATTAGAGAGTTAATTCGATTTACATTCAATGTTATCACTGATAAATAACGACTTACTCCTGTCATTTTGTTATTTTTTTGGTAGTTTTGTAATTTTCCCTTTGTTCTTTACTTCCTGTTTTCCTTTGAGAAAGGTGATTTTCTCTAGTGGTATGTTTAAATGTCTTGGTATTTATTTTTGTGTTTCCATTGTATGTTTTTTATATGAGGTTACTATGAGGCTTGCAAATATCTTAAATATATTATTCTGAACAAATAATAACATTGATTGCATAAGCAAACAAATAAGCAAAGGTAAAACTAATGAAAATTCTATACTTTATCCCACTGCTATTTAATTTTTTATTGTTTCTTATTGTACTGTCTATGGCTTCAAAAGTTATAGTTATTATTATTGATTAGTTCATCTTTTAGTCTTTCTAATCAAGATATGAATAGTATACACACCATACTGCAATGCTATAATATTTTGTGTTTTTCTGTATAGTTACCATTGCTAATGAGTTTTGTACCTTCAGATGATTTCTTACTACTCATTCACATCCTTTTTAATCTGATTGAAGAACTCCGTTTAGCATTTCTTGTAGGACAAGTTTTGTGTTGATTGAATCCTTCAGCTTTTGTTTCTCTAGGTGAGTCTTTATTTCTCCTTTACATATGAAGGATATTTTCATCAGTTTTACTATTTGAGGATAAAAGATTCCTTTTTCTTTTAGTGCATTAAAAATATGATGTCACTTTCTCTTGGCCTGTAAGGTTTTCACTAAAGTCTGCTGCCAGATGTATTGTAGTTTTATTATATGTTACTTATTTTTTTATTTTGATGTTTTTAGGATATTTTCTTTATTCTTAACCTTGGGAGTTTAATTATTAAATAACCATATGTAATGTTATTTGCATTAAACCTGATTGGTATTCTATAAAAATCTTGTACTTAAATATTAAAATCTCCTTGAAGTTTGAGAAATACTTTGTTGTTATCCTTTTGAATAAATATTCTATACATCTCTCCCTTAGGCCTCCCTAAGGCCAATAACTCCTAGATTTGCCCTTTTATGGCTATTTTCTGGATTTTATTATGTGCTTCATTTTTTAAATTCTTTTTTTCTTTTGTCTCTTGTCTTCAAATAATGTCTTTAATTTCTTCTGCTGCTTGATCAATTACGCTGTTACAAGACTCTGATGCATTCTTCATATGTCAAGAGTATTTTTCAACTCCAGAATTCCTGGTTGATTTTAAAAATCATTTCAGGCCCAGTGTGGTGGCTCCTGCCTGTAATCCCAACACTTTAGGAGGCCAAGGGTGACAGATCACTTGAGGTCAGGAGCTCAAGACCACCCTGGCCAACATGGTGAAAACTCATTTCTACAAAAAATACAAAAATTAGCTTGGCATGGTGGCATGTGCCTGTAGTCCCAGGTACTCGGGAGGCTGAGGCCGGAGAATCACTTGAAATTGGGAGGCAGAAGTTGGAATGAGCCGAGATAATATGATGGCACTCTAGCCTGGGTGACAGAGTGAGACTTTGTCTCAAAAAATAATAATAAAGGGGGAGAGATCCAAGATGGCCGACTAGCAACAGCTCAGGAATGTAGCTCCCAGTGAAAGCGCAGAGAACGAGTGGACACCGCACTTTCCGACGAGTTTTTGTTGCTCACAGAACGGGAGATTCCCGGCGGAGAAGCCACGCGGGTCGCCGGCGCGACTCTTTTGGCCAGCGCGGCTCTTTTGCCGGTGCCCGGCGCGGCGCTTCCCAGTGCGGAGTGTGCGGGACAGACGGGGACGGGCTCGGCTGGTCCCATCCCCACAAGGAAAACAGCAATTGGAAGCGCTGCGGACTGAGAGTTTCACAGTGGGCGCAGCAAACCCGGGAAGAGGCGAACCGGCGTCCGCCAAAGGAAAACTAAGAAACAGAAAAACTTCATCACTGGGCGGAGAGAGATCCAAGATGGCCACGTAGCAGCAGCTCGGGATTGTGGCTCGCGGTGAGGGCGCAGAGAGCGAGTGGACGCCGCAGTTGCAGACGAATATTTGATGCCCACGGACTGGGAGATTCCCGGCGAGGGAGCCACGCAGGTCGCCAGCGCGAC
>PVKP010006536.1:0-82495 GCA_004027715.1 Plecturocebus donacophilus
GCACAGCTGCAGCTGCCCAAACTAAGGCAGAACCAGGAATCTCTGCACTCTTGGGGGCCCAGGAAGGCCCCCTGTGAACCCACAGGTTAGGAAGTACCTGCTTCCACTGCTTGGTCTCTCCCAGTTCCCAGTACCTGCTCCAATCTTGGAGCAAAGTTGAGGCCCAGCCCAGGCACTGTTGCAGCCCAGCTGGGCATGTCCATACTGCAGCAGCATGGACACACCAGCCTCCTGCCACTCCAGCCCCCTCTGGATTTTGAGCGCTGATGAGCATGAGAGGAAGGCCAAGGGGGCTGAGGACAGTTCACCACAGGTCTGTAGGCACACCTTAGCACAAATAGCCTTGGTGCCATAAACAGCAGAAAGAAGCAGGCAGGCTCCTAGGTGGAAAAGAGTAGGTCCCCAGTTAAGCCCCATCTTCAAGTTGGTGAAGGCCTGAAGCCTGTGGACTGGGCTTCCAGCCCTACGACTGGAGTGGGAACTTACGGTGCTTTATCCAGGCCTGTCCATGGCTGCCCATGAACCAATTAGCACACACATTCTCCCCTCTGAAGCCCATAAGAACCCCAGACTCAGCCAGACTCAATTAGATGACAAGACAACCTGCCTGTGGAGAGGAGCTATGCACTCCAGGATCTTCGCTCTGCTGAGAGCTAAGCAGATGTCGTGGCTATGAGCTGCAAGATGAGTTACCCATTCCAGGGTCTCCTTTCTTCTGAGAGCTGGACAGATATTGAAACTACCAGCTGTGTTGAGAAGCTACTCACTCAAGGGTCTCCTCTCTGCTGAGACCTGAACACTTGTCAGGACAACCTGCCTGCAGAGAGGAGCTGCTCACTGTGGACCTCCTCTCTGTTGAGAGCTGAGTACTCACTGGAACATCCTGTGGAGAGGAGCTACCTACTGCAGGTCTCTTCTGAGCTCTTTATCACTCAATAAAGCTCCTCTTTGCCTTGCTCTTATCCTCCACTTGTCCACAAAACTCATTCTTCCTGGACGCAGGACAAGAACTAGGTACCTGCCAAATGGCTGGGCTAAAAGAGCTGTAACACAAACAGGGCTGAAACAGGCCCCTTACTCAGCACATTGCAGGCAACAAGAAGGAGAGAAAAGAGAAAAAGAGAAGAAATAGAGTCCTTTGGGGGTCACAGACCTAGTAGCTCACCCAGCCAAGGCTGTGACACCCTGTCTGGGGCTCTGTGGTTCCTGACATCTCCAAGCTTCCAGGTGCCACTGTGTTCCCTGGTGCCAGCCATGGAAGATGCTTGCAGTACACCTGGTCCAACTGCAGCCTTGCAGGGAGCCAGTGCCCATGCTGGTGTTTGGAGCTGCCTGCCCCACCATGGCCAGTGTGCCTGGCTGTGAGCAGTGACCAGACCCATTGCTTACTTGCTCACACACCCTTCACTGCTTCACACCTGACTTGCCTTTGACAGATGTGAGATTTGGGCCAGTAGTGTGAGCCAAGAGCAGCCTGTCTGGCCAAGTGGGCAGAACAAGCCCAGTGGTCCTAAGTAAAAACCCAGGCAAATGTGCCACTGGCCACAGAGTTTTCCAATTAGTGAAGTGACACCCCAAGGATCCCATGACATTAGTTCAATTCAGAATGTGGAGATTTGGAGATCAAGGTCAGATCCATAGCTTTGTGTTTGGACACAGGACTTTAGTTTGTGGAAAGCGTATCTTGACTTTTGCAGTATAGGGGCTTCATTTGAGCTGGTTTAAGCATTAGGCATTATATTATTAAGGCTACAGAGATGGGTTTGCCACAGATGAGACTCTATTTCAGGATGGGTGCTTTCCTGTTTCTTTAGAAGGGTTACACTTGACAGACATTAATTAAAGATTTTAGGGCTTTACAAAAGTCCTGTCCTTAAGATAGTATACCAGAGACTCAAACAGGGACTGATCTTAAGCAAAGGCTTGAGAGGGTTTCAACCTTTTTGCTAGTCCCTTGGGTCAAAGAAAGTTGCAGTCCTAGGTTATTAACAAACATCCATGGTCAAGGAACTCAGCAAAAACAAAGATTGACCAGTGAGTTTGAACTAATGGCTCATAGGCTATGTGTGGCAGCTGCAGTGCTTGGCACTGAACTACGCAGATTGAGGCCTTAGTACTCATGTGTGGGCACCATGAGGATTCAACTTCAGTTCTTTTATTTATTTGGTGTATTTAAATTTCAGTAAAGGTTTATGTAGATACCATAGCTCTATTGAGGTTTTATCTTTGCAGTTTTAGTGCAGTTCCTCAGTGGTGAATGCTAAATTGAATTTTCCAAAATCTATTCTAATTCAGAATTGAGAGGAGAACTATAGAGAGGCCAATCTTGATGTGTTAAGGCTATTGCATTTATTTAAATGTCTCCCCAGCAACTATCCTCAAGTTGATTCTCAATTGATCAATTATGTGCAAGAGGAAAATTTCCTTATATGGCAGTTGTTAATTCCAAAGTGTGAGCCAATGAGAGCTTTAGTAATGAGACACTAAAGCTTGAGTTCACACTTGTGTAATTCTACAAATGCACCCATATCCCAACATGTTCAAAGAGATCATCATCTTAGTTCATCTTTGGGTGTCCTGGTTTTGTAGCTTTCAAGCATATAGATGTGTGTCTCTGGCAGAAAAATGAACACCTCTGAGTTACAGAATAGGATACTATAGTTTTTTAAGGTTTCTTCTCTTTTATTTTATTATATTTACTTTTTTTTTTTTGAGATGGAGTCTTGCTGTCCCCCAGGCTGGAGTGCAGTGGAATGATCTTGGCTCACTGTAACCTCTGTCTTCCAGGTTCAAGCAATTATCCTGCCTCAGCCTCCCAAGTAGCTGGGACTACAAGCATGTGCCACCATGCCCAGCTAATATTTTTGTATCATTAGTAGAGATGGGGTCTCACCATGTTGGTCAGGCTGGTCTTGAAGTCCTGACCTCATGATCTGCCCACCTTGGCCTCCCAAAGTGCTGGGATTACAGGCATGAGCCACCACCCCTGGCCTTCTCTTTTATTTTTTAAGCAACTCAGTATCATTTTCCTTCAAATACATTTTAATGAAATATTTGACATATAAAGATATAAAAATATAACTACTTTGACCATTAGAGGTTAAGGAATTTAAGCCCATGTCTACTGGCACCCTCCCCCAACCCTGCCGGTCCCCATACTCACCGGCACCATCCTATTCTCCACTCAGGTTAGATTTGGCAAGTTAGAAGCAGGGGAGTGGTGAAGGAGGGTAAGGTCTACGTTTATCATTGACTTTTTATTAAGCCTTGTTGGAGGAAGAGAAGATAAGTAACCTACACATTACTCTCATTGAAAATGGCATTGAGTCCTGGCCATGACAGTTCTGCTTTCCCACACATTTCTACTCTTCCCACACCTGGGAGCTCTAAGAGCAGCTTGAATCAGTTGAAATTCTTTAAGTTGCAAGTGATCAAAATCATATTCAAAATGACTCAGATTATAAAGGGGGACTTGTTACCTCATGTAACTGAAATCCTAGAAATAAACTGGGTTTCAAATGTGGCATAATTTGCCTGCCCTTGCAGGGTACCAAGAGCCCACTTTCTCTCCAGCTCTATATTCTGACTTACTTAGGTTTGCTTGATGAATGCATGTGGTAGCTCCCCCCACTGAAGTTGCTAACTCTTTCTGTCTGATTTGAAAGTGGCTGAAGCCTTTCCAATCTTCACATCTATACAACCCTATTCAACTGAAGTAGGTTTTCACAGTAGCTTCTAGAATATCTTAAAAATATATGATTATATTCTCTAATCCAAGTGCCATAGCATACATCTCCTCTTCTACCATTGAGTCTGATTGATTTATCTGCACATTTGTATATCCAGGTTTATTTGCACAACTCTGGGCCTGCTGGAGTTTAATCCACTTCGAATGATATAATGAAACATGAATAAGGCAGCGCTATCTCAGATCAAAACCCAGTTATCATTATTGAAATGATTGGAAAGTGCTTGCTAGGAAACAGATACTTGGGTTTCTAATGATCCACCCCTTTGAGTACCCAACATCTATACAAGTTATTTTTTTTTTTTTGTATAAATGCATCCAAAATTTCCTTTTCCTATCCAAACTATACTGACACCTTACCCTAAATAATGCAACCTAAAATATCTACTTTCTGATTAACCTGCAAGTCTAGGGTCTCTCTGTGACTGTGTATTCCTTTCAGTCATGTCCAGATGTAATTTTTTTATTGTCTAACACCCGACGGATAAATTTAAGTTAAATTACCTTCTATTCTATGCCTTCTACATATTTAGAAGAACATGTACATATTCTATATATACAAGAGTAGAAATGAGGCCTTACACCAGGAATAAAAGCTCCTGTTTTTAAATAAGAACCAGATACCTACTGTATAACAAATATAATTAATATCTTGCTTCCCACCAGTGGAGAAAAAATTTTTGTTCAACATTTTGCCTTTTTTGACTTTGCCTTCTGGGAAGCTCCCATTTTTGCTTTTCCTCCAAGGCAACCTCCCAGCATTCAGTGGGAATGCAGCTTATGTACAAGCTACCTTATGCTTGTCTTAAATAAGTGGCTCTCAAAGTCAAGGTGCGACCCACTGCACAATGCCTTTCAGACATATTTGGGCTCTTTTGATTATGTCTTTGAAGGTGCTACTAGAATTTAGGGAGAGGAGCCCAGGATTCCACTGCAGACTCATGAAACTCTTTGAAGTTCTTTTAATAGACGTTGCACTAAACATTTTTAAATAAGTGTTGACACAACATTCAAAGATGCCTTTACATTTTATTGGTAAAATTTAATTTGGATATATTTTCACATTATTTGCATTGCATATATTTCTTTAAGGCAATAGACCCTTTTTGTATACAAAAAATAAAATAACTCAATTGGGCTGAAAAATGAGACTAGCATAGGTATAGTTAAAAAGCTCAAATAGAAATAATTATAGGAGGATTTTAAAAAAAAAACTATTAATTTTATTATTACTGAAAGGGATCAGATGGAAAAGAAAGGAGTCAGCAAGATAATATAAAAGGTAGTTTCTATATAACGTAAAGGCCCATATTAAACTCTCTTTTTTGGTATGCTACAGCCAAAAGGCATTTTAAGAACATAATTTGTTACCAAAGTTGTTTCTGAAGTTGTTTACAGTTATAATGTAAACTTCTCTGTACAAAGTGCTAAGTAAAATCTACTATATTCATGTATACCTTCATTGATTCTTATTTCACTGGGGAAATAGGATTAGAGACTAGATTTCACAGCTACAAGCATATATAGAACCAGGATCCCTGAGGTGAGTTTTATAGGTGACCTGAGAATCTGAGTCTACATTTCCTACTAAAGAATTCACAGAAAACTTTCATGAGGCTTTTTACTTACACAGAACTTACATTGGAATTTCCAGCCAATCTTGATATGTGTTCCATAAGCTCCAGTTAGTCTATCCATCTAAGAGAATACATTTGAAAGTATAAACATTAATTTTATATATTTTTCTTGGAAAGACAGGAAATTTATGTTTATATGTAGGTTGTACCTTCATTAATGGATAGCTTTTTTAGCTGTTAAAAGCATATAATATTGAGCACTTTCTGCTATGGCATAATCAGTATTAATAAATAGGAATTTTGAAATAAAAAGCTTCCACTTCAAAATACATATTAAGTAACAATAGACTTGTATGATGCTGCTAGTCATGTATCTATGATTTAATTTCTTCCTCTCTTAAAGAAGCAGATGTATCATCACTTGTTTTATCTTCTGATATAGGGTTGATGAAGCAGAACTTTTGAGACATATTCTTTCTTACAGTAGCTTCATTTATACCTTTTAACATCTGTATAAATGTAATAAACCTTTTACAGTTTTGTTTTTATTCTTTATCCCCACCATCCCTTACTTGTGACCATTAAATATTTCAGTTGCCTAAACCCCCAAAATTCAAGAAATTTAAAACAAACAAACCACACATAGCCCCTGCAAATGAGTTTCTTCTACTCTTGTTTTCAGAATCAAAACAAAAGTGAAAAGATTCTGAAACCTTGTATTCCCCTTCTACTCACTGATATATGCATTCAGTCATCAAATGCCACTGGCTTATCCCAATGACTACTATTGTTGTGTAATTTGGAAATATTTTCTCTATTCTGACTTCACAAGCAGAATTTTATTTTACTTCCCACCTCTACATTACATACCCATTGTACACACACACACACACACACACACACACACACACACACACACACACATGTCTTTTACTCTTAAAACCTTATCTTTTTTTTTTTAAATGGAGTCTCACTCTGTTGCCCTGGCTGGAGTGTAGTGGCGCAATCTTGGCTCACTGCAACCTCTGCCTCCCAGGTTCAAGCAATTCTCCTGCCTCAGCCTTCAGAGTAGCTGGGACTACAAGTGCCTGCCACCACGCCCAGCTCATTTTTGTATTTTTAGTAGAGATGAGATTTCACTATGTTGTTCAGGCTGGTCCTGAACTCTTGACCTCAAGTGATCCTCCCACCTCAGGCTCCCAAAGTGCTGGGATTACAGGCGTGAGCCACTGTGCCCGGCCTTAAAATCTTATTTTACAGTTCCTCATTATGGCGATTTGGCTTTCTTTGGTTTTAGTTACCCACAATCACTTGCAATCTGAATATATTAAATGAAAAATTCCAAAAATGAACAATTTTTAAGTTTTCAATTGCATGCCATTCTGAGTATAGTAACAAAATCTCTCACTTTTTGGCTGTGTCCTGCCAGGGGAATCCTCTCATCTACCAGGTCTGCTCACTGTCTATGCTACCTACCCTTCACCACTTAGTAGCCAGCTTGGTTATCAGATAGACTGTCATGGTATGGCAGTGCTGTATTCAAGCCACTTTTATTTTATTTAATGGCCCCAAAGTGCAAGTGTAGTGAAGCTGGCAATTCTGATATGCTAAAGAGAAGCCATAAAGGACTTCCTTTAAGTGAATAGGTGAAAGTTTTTGTCTTAATGAAAAAGGAAGAAAAATGATGTGCTGAGGCTGCTAATATCTACAGTAAGAAGAAATCTATCTGTGAAATTGTGAAGAACAAATGAATTAGTGCTAGTTTTGCTGGTGCACTTAAAACTGCAAAAGTTATGGTCATAACATGTGACAAGTGCTTAATTAAGATGGGGAGGGCATTAAATTTGTGAATGGAAGACATGAATAGAAGTGTGTTCCAGTTGATGGCAGTGATTGTGCCAGAAAGCATTGAGCCTATATGAAGACTTTAGCTCAATTTAGCCTATATGAAGACTTTTACCGCAAGTCAGGAGATTTAAACTTTATTATTAAACTTTGCTAATTAAACTTTATTATGGGTATTCATGGGTAGGAGAAAATATAATGTAGGTAGGTAGATAGATAGATAGATAGATAGATAGACAGACAGATAGACAGACAGGTAAATAGATAAGGCTTGGTAGTATTCAGGGTTTCAGGTATCCACTGGGGAGGGTCTTGGAATGTATCATTTGTGAATAAGCCAGGACTGCTGAACTATTAAAATCTTAAAATCTCTCAAGAATAAGTTCAAATTTTACTTTGTTCTTGATGTCTCCTTCAATGTCTTGCTCATTTAAATTTGTCATTATAGACACTGAGTAAATAATATAAACTGTGTCATGCTGTTTTTAAAGGACACTCAAGCCTTAAAGTATTTTCCTAATTTTACTGATCCCTTTCCTTGGGCCCAACATTTTTTACTGTATAAATAATTGGGGGGAAGATAGGCTTTATATAAAATGATAAGAGAAAAACAGGAGTTCAATGTATTTGAACTGAAGTATAAGTTTAAAAGTTTGTTAAGAATTTTAAAAGTTCAGATTAGATATTCAAAATATAATAATTACAAAAATTATTATCATAATAGAGCATGTAATAAGAGTTAGAACTCTTTTCCATAGTTGTTTTGCAGATCTTGAAGTTATGCTTACCAGATTTCTTTCTGTTGAATGAATTTTTAAAAAGAGGACCATGCTTTTTTCAACACAGTATAGCTATTGACTGCTTTTAATATTTAGCAAGTTATTACTAAAAGAGTTTGCTGTTATAATAGAAAGAAGAGTTTGCTGTTAAATAGAAAGAAGAGTTTGTTACAATAGAAAGAAGAGGAACAGAATTAAACAGCTCTATGACAACTATACCAAGAAATGAAGGCGAAAAATAGTCAACTTTAAGCCAGAACTGAAAGCTTTGTTATAACTCCTCAGAATGAACAAGATGTCCTTTCAAATGAGGTGTATACTACTTCAATTTTCTGACATTCTGTGAATCATGATTTATTACTTTAAGGCCTTTTGTAAAATTTCTGAGCTGATTTCACAGAAGTAGCCTTTTATTTCCATTTTGTGACCTTGCAGATCTCTTATAAAAAGGAAGTAATTCATAAGGCAAAAATAGAACAAATTGATAGTGAAAATGGGGATGCCTGTATCTACACATGCAAGTCCCTAGATTTAAGTAATTTTTCTTTGTGTCATTTTACTTTCAATTTAAGTAGTCCAATTATTTGTATTAATTAGGTCTTTATGGCCACAACCTAATATGATAAAAGTTAGAATTAACCAGATCACTAATTGGAGTTTTATCCTTCAAAATATATATAAGAAATCATTTTTATAAAACTAATACATATTATTTACATGTTTTATATACAAATAGTTAAGCATAATATTTTAAAAATAACCTAGTGAGTCCACATTTTTATAGATATAATTTTTTATGTTGTTGATGTTGTTATCAAACTTTGTAATTCCAGATGCATTATACAAAAGTAACTCTTAAAACAGTTATCTCCCTAAGGACTGCACCTATGGTGTAAATGGACCTGGCATTTAATTGTCCCTTCAGTTTTTTGAACAAGTGTGACTACCCTGAGACTTGCACTTGAAGAATGTCAAATCCTGGCACAAACATGTGAAGTAGGGGGTAAGATTTTCACTGCTACCTTGTTATCTTAATCAGACTGGCTCCTCATATGTGCTTAGTCAGACCATAAACCACTTTAATAGCATTAGGATCAAACAAGTAGAGCTGCTCTTTGCTTTCCCTGTTTACATAATTCTATAGGGTGATTAAAAAAAAAAAAAAAGTCCAAAAAGGGCATATGTTAAAATGTTAAAAAGCATCAGGGAAAATAAAAATCACAAAATTTATTACCAGTCACTCACTTCTGGATCAATATAAAGTAGTGGGCAATTAAGCCACCCTGGTTTTATGGACAATAACTGGAGAAATTTGGATTGTCACAACTAGATGAGGGAAGGGGACACTTCCCACTGGCCTGTACTGGGTGGAAGCAGAGAATTCTGCTAAATATCTAACTAGGCAAAGGATAGTCTGCCACAACAAAGAATTATTCATCCTGAAATATCAGTAGTTTAAGGATGAGAAACCCAAATCTAGAGCAATAAGAAATATCTTGCAAACAAAGGGAAATATTCTAGGTCCTAGTCAAAAATGACAGCTTTCATATCTGTGTTTGCACTTTTAGTATAATTAAAAATATACTCTTGGCCAGGCATGGTGGCTCACTCCTGTAATCCCAGCACTTTGAGAGGATGCTGTGGGCAGATCACTTGAAGTCAGCAGTTCGAGATTGGCCTGGTCAACATGGTGAAACCCTGTCTCCTTTATTAAAAATACAAAAAAAAAAAAGCCGAGCATGGTGGCAGTTACCTGTAATCACAGCTATTCAGGAGGCTGAGGCAGGAGAATTGCTTGGTTGTGGGCTGAGTTTGCAGTGAACAGAGAACATGCCACTGCACTCCAAAAAAAGTGAATATGTATACATATATATATTTAAAATATTATTATATATAAATATAATTATGTAAATATATAAAAATGTTATATTTACATATTATATTATATATTACAATATATAAACATATATGATATATTTTTATATTATAAAATATATAAATTTTTATTTTTATAATATGTATTATATAATATTTACATATAAAAATATATAATATATATGTCTTTTATATCTATATATGTAACATATATCTAATATATGTCTAATATATTATCTAATATATATCTAATATATATCATCAAGGACTACTTTCTCCCCTTGTTTTATGGTCTGTCATTCACAATATTAACAGATTCTGAGATCTATTTCCCTCCAATCATGAAATATATGATGATTCTCTTTGCCTGCTTGGTGCCATTTAGGTCTTGTTCATGTCTAGACCAATTATAGTAGGACAAAATAAAATGGGAATTCATCATAACTAATTTAAAAACAGTGGTTAGATAAGAGAGATAGTAGGAAGATAAGATATCTAATAGATATCATAAATTAAAAATTCACGTAGAGAACTAAATTCTTACTGCAATTCTACTATTCCATAAGAAATTCCACAACTGAATTCAGTCATTTCTCTTGTCACTATATAGCAACACCCATTTCTTTTTCCAGAATACTAGGAGCAATCCTTGATTTCTCTGTAGCTCCAACACTGTGTAGCATTTTCCAGCAATGCTGCTTAATATGTTTTTCTATATTTAATATCTATTTTCCCTACGTACTTCTTTCCACATCTACTAATTTCATTCTTTCCTTAGACACCTGGTCTCCTGAATGAGGTGCAAGACTAAGGCAGAGGAAATTACTGGCAAAGTGACTGTAAGCTTTGATTGAGGTTGATATGTATGAAGGACAAAATAATGAAGGACTGTCTACTTGAAACAGTGGATTTCCAAGTCCAGATCTTAACATAAATACTTTGTTCTTGTCCTTCCAATCTCAGTAGAAATATTACCTCCTTTGAGCTTTCTCTGAACACTTAATCTAAAAATAACCCTTTGCTCCAAAAGATCTCTATCTCCATTGTTTTGTCTGAATACTTGTCACTCTTTAAAATTATTTTGCTTGTTTTGTGTAGTTATTTCTTCATTTACTGTCTTTCTCATGAGAATTGAAGAAACATGAGATTATGAACTGTGTCTATGGTATTTGTTACTTAACTGATGGACTAGAATGTCACCAGGACCTGGTGGATACTCAAATACCAATTTATTGAATGAATAAATAATAAAATGGCTATTCTGGAATGATTTAGAAAACTGTACATCTATCCCAAGCCTTTTCCTTTTGAGCTATTTCTCTCATTTATGTTCTAAATGTTCATCCATCCATTCATTCAGGTATATATGCCTATTTAGGGAAGGGAAAAGAGAGAAAAATGAAGTACCTAGTGTAATTTGATTTTCAGTATTATAATCTCCAAGGCAGGTCTCAATTCTCAAAGACCATTTAAACTCTCATCTGCCTCAATTTCCTACCAGAAAAAGTGTTTTCATTACACATCAATAACCAAGACAGCATAATAATTATGAATATGAATAGTTGTAACCTTAGGGTATTTGATTCTTAATCACAAATAGATACTGCTGAATAGTGGAGAATTTTCCTAGTACATATACAAACATGTAATTATATTAACATATGGGAATAAAGTGATTTTCAAACATTTTCTAAATTCAATGTTAAGGGGGGAAAAGTGTTTTAGTATACAATAATACCTGGTTGCATCGTGTCGTGTGGAAGAAGAACAATAGAGAAAATCAGTTCTTCAAATTTTCAGTAATCAAGCCGATTATATATATTGTTAATGTTTTTTGCTTATATTAAGTATATTTTTTAAAAGTCTGATTAATTCATTGACAAAAATACCATTGCCGTTTTTTGGGAGGGAGGAATCTTATACCTTGACAACAAGATTTTGGACAAGAGGAAAAAGAGTGTAGTTATCATCAACCAGGTGGCAGAGAGACCATAGACTTATTCTAGATAACAAAATTAACTTATTTCTTTACTAAATCTGATGCAGGTTGGTGTTAATAGTGTCTTACACAAGGAAGTAGTGGAGGTAGGGGAAGCAAAATCAGAAGAGAAAACTGAATGATTTCCCCAGATTCCTTCTCGGGTAGGCAGGGACATGGCCCGTGGCCTGGGTGTGGTTCACATGTTGGGTGGACCTGACTTACAGCTGAGGGGATGAATGAGGGACAATCCAAAGTTATGTTTTTGCCAGACAGGTTTAGGAAAACACACAAATATGTCTGAACAGTCATATCTAAAGAAGACCGGTCCAGGCAAAGTAGCAATACTCAAATCTGAAATGTCTCAAAAACAAAAATGAGAATAGTTAGTAAAAGTAGGAGAAACTGAAGGTGAAATCTGGGTAGAGAAGCAGGAAAGGAAGGAAAGACATTATGGTGAGTTTGTATCTCCACCAAAATGAATTTAATAGGTTGTATGTAGAAAAAAATGACCTTAGTCAGCTGACCTAAATATCCCAATTTCTCTGAACAGAATATTTTTCTATAAATGGGCATTTATTCAAATAGGATGAAACATACTCCTTTTGTGTGTATTGTAATACGTACTAGCAGAAAAGAGTATCACTTTTTAAAGATCATAAACTGCAAGGATTCAATGAGCCTTAAGCTAAAAAAGAATACTTATTGACAATGTGTGGGAAATTTTCTGAAGAATGGAACTATTGCATAGAAAAGCAGAACTGAAGATTAGAGAGAGTAAAAGAGATGCTTGATGAACCAAACCCAAGTCTTTGGTAAAGCATTGAATTTTATAGCCACAAATCCAACCATCTTCCTTTTTATTTTTTTGGCATAAACCAATTTTCATTATAGTTATGTCACTTCTAATGTGTTGTTATTGTTTGGCATATAACAACCTTGAATCATTATAATTGTATTTGTCGGAGCGTGGTAAAAGGCTTTTATATAGTTTATTATTTTTTTTATCATATGTAGACCCATATTTACAACTATTGGGTTGACTTTTAATACATAATATGTTTTCTAAAAAAAATTTAAGATTTTCCTTTTCTTCTTTTTCCTATGAGAATATTTAGGGGAAAATTTGGCTCCTTGTTTTCATTGCACGCATATCTTTTGACAGCTCATTAGACTATCAAAAGATATTTTAATTTTTTTATTAATGTTTAGTTTAAACGTATTTACCTTAATAGTTTCATTGTTTTCATAAAACTTTTATTTTCTAGATATTTTTCCCAAAAATTGCTGATATGTTTCCAGTTATTCTTTAAAGGACCTGTGAATCAGATGATGAGATGTTCTGGGACACTGTAATTGCCTTCTGATTTCACTTGAAAGGTTTTCAAAATCTACTTCTTAGAAATACCTTTTACAAGGGAAGGATGAAATTGAGCCTTTATGTATTTTAAGATGCCATCATTCAATCACTCTCTATTCATGACTGTTTGGTATGTACCTTTGTGTGGCATCCATGATGCTGACTCACCGGTTCTGCTTTACAGAGGAGAAAAACAAATTTTAAAGCTTCGTTCACCTGAAGGTAAACATTCCTGGTATGCTTTTTGTTCCTAGACAAAGAGATCATGTAAAAATAACTTTTCATCAAAGATGAGACTTACTTTCTTGAGCTCACTTTCATTCATGAAACATAGACTGGAAAAGTGTGAGCCAACGAGTTTCAGAAAGGCTTATCTTTGTCCATGCCTTACTGATTGATATTCATTCACATATATATGCTCAAAAAAAACAAAACAAAACAAAACAAAAACAACTCAAGCAATCCTGGTTCTCTTAACTTTGAAGTGGTTTATTTCAGTAATGGTTGAGACATTATACATTGTAATAATAATCATGAACATTATGGTTACCAGAAGTTTAGTTTCCAAACTTCATAATAGAAATAAATACAGGTGGGCGAATTGCTGGAGGCCAAGCATTCTAGACCAGCCTGATCAACATAACAGGACCCTGTCTCTACAAAAAATTTTTTTTAAAAATTAGCTAGGCAGCCAGGCGCGGTGGCTCACCCCTGTAATCCCAGCACTGTGGGAGGCCAAGACGGGCGGATCACGAGGTCAAGAGATCGAGACCATCCTGGCCAACATGGTGAAACCCCGTCTCTACTAAAAATACAAAAATTAGCTGGGCGTGCTGGCGCGCGCCTGTAGTCCCAGCTACTCGGGAGGCTGAGGCAGGAGAATTGCTTGAACCCAGGAGGCGGAGGTTGCGGTGAGCCGAGATCGCGCCATGGCACTCCAGCCTGGCACCTGGCGACAGAGCAAGACTCTGTCTCAAAAAAAAAAAAAGATTAGCTAAGCATGGTGACACATATCTGTAGTCCCAGCTATTTAGAAGGCTGAGGTGGGAAGACGGCTTGAGCCCAGGAGATTGAGGATGTGGTAAGCTATGCCCATGCCACTGCACGATAGCCTGGGTGACAGAGAGAGACCCTGTCTCAAAAAAACAAAACAAACAAAAAAAAAACAAAAAATAAAAAACAAATACTGTACTGTTATATTGCTTACTTAGTTCTTTTTTACTGACCACTCTTTTTGTTGAACTTTATAACAGCTTTTTAAATCTTCCAAAAGCTGTAAATATGCTTCTTGTTATTGTAAGCCAGAGGTTGGCAAATTAAGTCCCCCAGGGCAAATCTGGCTCATATCCTGTTTTAGAAATAGAGTCTTACTGGAACGGAGTCTAGCCCATTTGTCTGTGGCTGTTACCTCCCTATAATAGCAGAGTTGAGTAGTTGCAAAAGAAACTATGTGGCCTACAAAGCCTAAAATATTTATTATCTGGCTCTTTTCAGAAAAATTCTGCCAACCTTGCTTTAACTGGTTACAAAATACTCAGGAGCTACCCTTTCTTTTACGTGGTTGTCATGCTTGCTATATTTTAATCAAAAACTGTCTGGCTTTATAACTTAAACACTTTCTCCTTAATACATGCATCTGTATTTAAGCATTTGTCTTATAATCACTATTAGTAAGAGGTAGAAAGAAAAATGCGTAATGTTCCATTTTATTTATATCTCAAGATATCCAAGGTAAATAAAAAATTATATTTAAGAGTCACAAATACGGCTATAATTGTTATATGATAAATATAGATAATATGTTGCTCAGTATATTAAAAACAATAGATTTTGTTCATATGTTCCTAGTGGATACCAAGTAATATACATTATGATATTTTATTTTAACCTTTCTATATTTATTTAAACTGTTGACTATTCATAGCATGTACAAATGCAGAAGATTTTCATAAATAGCATTAGTAATTTTTAAGTATTACATTCCTTATCATTCAATTAAATTTTGCTTTCCCATAACATGTATTTCCATAATTAAAATGATGATACATGGGAAATTATTGATTCTATCCATAACATTTTATAGATGTAAATAATATGTATGGAAAGGCCAAGCTAAATAATTGATAGTTGTCTGTAGAGATTAGTATTATTTTTGATAATTTCTTATTATTCATTGTTTATAAATACATAGATATTAAAATTTTAATCCAAGTGTAGATCTATAATGAATACTTCAAATACTTCTGTCCTCAGAATGTTCCTAATTTCAGGCTTTGTATTAGATTATTTCTAGATTTTGTAACTTATCTGCACTTTTACCATACAAAATTTGATATGAAGTTATATTCTTAGAGTGAGACTTCATCAAACCAGATAATATTACTTAAAATACTGTTAGAATGATTAAGACATTATTTATATTGTATGAAAATGTGAATTCTAATTTTTCTGGTTATAATTTAAATTTTCTTGATGTTATTGTATTAAGAAACTCGAAGCATTTTTAAAGTGACACTCCAGTTTTTTTTATATTACATGTTTCTCACAATTAATTTTGGAATAGATAACTTTATTTCCTTTCTGTCTTAAATAATATGTCATTAAAATACAATTTTTGCATGAATAGCATCACTTTTCCCATCATCGACTCCAATATAGTTAAAAGATTAATTGACATATGTATTGAAAATTTTATTTGATAATCAAATTTTTCCATTCATAAAAAAAACTCAAATAACATGTATAGTAAACAGGCAATAATATTATTGTTCTTATTTCATAATTAAAATGGAAATATATAAATTTCAAATCAACATAATTATTCATGTTGCTTTAGTTTGATACATTGATGCACTTTCTGAAAGCTGGAATGCTATTATTATTCATTATGATACTATTATTTATTTCTTCTCTGGAGGGTTGTATTATGTTAGAATTATCATTATGGATGTTTGTGGCAACTAGGTAACAAATGGGGTTTTAGTCTATGTTCAAATCCGAAGAAGCAGAATCACCCAGTGGTTACTTCCCCTCTTCTTGAGTAATAAGTAAAATAGACATCATTCTCTGCAGTAGACAGAATTTTCACACTGGCTCCCTGACTCATGCACTGAGCTCCATTATGATGCGTAGTATATCTTGAGCAACGTTGCAGAAATTAGATAGAGAATGATATGTTCTCAATGTTTGTGTCCCTCCCCAAATCCATATTTTGAAATTTAAATTAAAATGATACCAATCCATAAAATTTTCTGAAACTGGAAGAAAAATAAAACCAGATACTTGTGGTGTTAACTTGGGAGTCATGAAAGCTGTGAGGAGCAGGAGTTTATAAGCATACTATAACAGTTTTAGAAATGAAATGCTTTTCTTTATGATTGTATTTAGATATTTATAAGAAAAATGCAGAAAATTAAAGGTTTAAAATGTTAAACTTACTTGTTACTTCAGTTGTTCATAAAAGTCATTCTAAAGGTTACATGAACTGTGTTTTTCATACTTGCTAATGACAAACACATTTCTAGGGCATTCTGAACTCCCGTGGTCTATCACATAAGGTACAGTAGCACAGTCTAGGAAAGTATCTTCTGTTTTGATAAATGAACATGTCTAAAGGGTCACATACAGATAACCAGGTATGCTTGAAAACTGTGTCACACTTGAGAATTTGCTGTTTATTAACACATTTTTCTCAAATTTGTTAGATATGATAAATAGCATTAATTATGATTCCACTAATTTGTAATATCTTACGTAAGGAAGTTGGCCTTTTCTTCATCTGTCATTTCTTCTTTCTTTTCTCTTCCTTTCTTTACTACATTTCATTCCCTATTGCTTCTTCCCTCTCCTTGCCTGCTTTTCCCTCTTTTACTTCCATTCTTCACTGCAATTGTTTCTTAAATAGTACATACATTTTCCAAAATATTTCAAATTCTTTTATAATTGTAATTACTGATAGTGTTCTAGATAATTTATGTGCCAATTCATTTATCAACCTTTTCAAAATTAAAAAAGTAAAATATAATGAATATGTAGTTTGTAAAGATTAAATTATTCCTACACTAAAATATAAAATTAAGTATTCTCAAACATTCAATTAACTCTTTTAATAAAAGAAAATTATTTATAAATTGCTTTATTCTGTTACAAATAATGAGCTTTTCTTAGATCTTAAACTATTGCACTTTTAACTCCTCAATTATAACAGTTATTATAAATACTAGGATAACTTATATTAGGATTTCTATTGCTGAGATAATTTTACAGGCCATCAGAACACTGAAGAGTCATTAGTAAGTTTGCCAGATCTCTCAACAAATGTATTGAGTATAAGCCTAACAAAAAACATTACTCAATACATTTGTTGAGAGATGCTGGCTAACTTACTTTTTAAAAAGTTAAAGTAGTTTTTTTAGAAGTTGACTAATTAATAGAACTGTAAATCAGTATTAAACTGTTTCTTCTATTCAAGTACCTTTCTTAAAAATGGCTTATCTCTTTGTGCTCATTGAATTATTTTTTTTCTATGCACTGACTTTCTGTTATGTGCCAGGTACTATTTTAAATACTTGCAAGCATTACATCATCAAATAATCATACTATTTGTAGGATAATTTAATGTAGCACTTTTGCAGATTAGGTAATTAAGGATTATGTAGCTACTGTACCTTATCTGAGTAAGTGAGACCAAGTCTAACTCTAAAGCCTATTTTCCCATCTCCTAGTATATATTTTGACAGCAATAAGTGAAAATAAAATATAATTTTAATACATTTAATTCCTTTTAATATTTTCTTCTTGATAAAATTTTATTAATAAGTGTGCATATTTGTATGTATATGCATACACAAACAAATATACAAATTTATATTTAAAAATATATATATATACCTTCATAGAGACATAAATAACTTATTCTGAAGTACTGGGTAACAAAAGGAATAAAACTCAGGTAATTTTATTTAATGGGCAGACTTCAGCTTGCTGTTAGCAGTGTTTATTGTAAAGTATTAAATTATAATTCATTCAGCTTGAATTATCTGGATAATAATAGAGTTGCTGAAGGAAAGTCTGTTACATTTCCTAATGCTTACAAGAAAATATAGTACATTGCCATGCACTTTGTCTTATTTCACGTTATTTACTAATTTATAACCAAGTAGCAATTTATCAATTAAATAATCTTTCATTGTTAGGATTTTGTAACTGTGTCTTTTCTATTGCAAGATATACTTTTATCAAGAGTATTTATGTCTAGGAGTTATATGGGAGGACTTCTGAAAAATTCAATCAATTGCATTGTCAGCATGAAAAATATTGACTGAAGCAATTATTCAGTTGAACTGTGGAATGATTTGTTCTTCATATACTTAACAGTATTAGAAAGGCTAGAAACTAGCTTTATGAAGTGCTTTCTATTTTGCAGGCACTATTCTCAGAGCTTTTTCTTAATCTAGTGTAAATAAAAATGATTAGCTTAATCTTATTAGTAAGTACACTACTATTATTTTCTGTTTTACATAGAAATTAATAAACTGAGTATCACAACTAGAAAAGGAGAGTAATTGTCTAGTCACATGTATAGATTAAACCAAAATCAATATGTTTCTAACAGTTCAAAAAGAAACCTATTTTCATAACATTTCAATTTCATTTATTTCACTTATCTATTTAATATATAAATATGTGCCAGACACTACAGTAGTTGGTGTTAAGGACACAACATTAACCAAAATGGTACAGTACGTTTTCTTCTCACATAAACTTAATATTCTAAAGTTAGAAATAGATACTAAACTATATATATATATGTATCAGATAGTGATAAATGTCTTGAATAAATCAATGCTGAGTAAAAATGTAGAAAAAAACATTTGGAGGTTGTCTTTTAAAAAGGAGGTCTGGAAAGGTAATGAGGTGTTCTCTAACAAGGTGACATAGGAGCAGAGAAATGAAAGAGGTTAGAGAGGGAGTCATGAATCTATCTGGAGCAGAAACAATCCAAGTAGGAGAAAACTCATGCAGTCCTAATGTATGCTCATGTTTGACATATTTGGAGAATAGCAAAAAGACCTGTAAAGTAGGAGCTGGTGGAAGACTATGTCAGGATGTAGGCAGTGGCCAGATTGTGTTTCTTTGTAAACCATCAAATCAGTAGGCTATTAAAAGACTTTGAATTTTACTCTGAGTGATATGTAAGGCACAGGAGCATTTTGATCAGATGAATGTTTGCAATTGCCTTTTATTTTTTATTTTTCTTTTCTTTTTATTGCAATTTAGGTTCTGGGGTACATATGCAGATCATGCAGGATTGTTGCATAGGTACACACCTGGCAAGGTGGTTTGCTGCCATCCTCCCCTCATCACCTATATCTGGTATCTCTCCCCTCGTTATCCCTCCCCACCTTCCCCACTCCACTGTCCCTCCCCTAGCCGCCCCCTACTGACCAAAGTGTGTGATGCTACCCTCTCTGTGTCCACGTGTTCTAATTGTTCAACACCCGCCTATTAGTGAGAACATACGGTGTTTGGTTTTCTGTTCTTGTGTCAGTTTGCTGAGAATTATGGTTTCCAGATTCATCCATGTCCCTATGAAGGACATGAACTCATCGTTCTTTATGGCTGCATAGATTTCCATGGTGTATATGTGCCACATTTTCTTTATCCAGTCTATTGATGATGGACATTTGGGTTGGTTCTAGGTCTTTGCTATTGTAAACAGCACTGCAATGAACATACATGTGCATATGTCTTTATAATAGAACAATTTATAATTCTTTGGGTATATACCCAGTAATGGGATTGCTGGGTCAAATGGTATTTCTATTTCTAGGTCCTTGAGGAATCACCACACTGTCTTCCACAATGGTTGAACTAATTTACATTCCCACCAACAGTATAAAAGTGTTCCGTTTTCTCCACATCCTCTCCAGCATCTGTTGTCTCCAGATTTTTTTAATGATCACCATTCTAACTGATGTGAGATGGTATCTCAATGTGGTTTTGATTTGCATTTGTCTAATGACCAGTGATGATGAGCATTTTTTCATATTTTTGCTGGTCTCATCGATGTCTTCTTTCGTAAAGTGTCTGTTCATATCCTTTGCCCACTTTTGAATGGGTTTGTTTCTTTCTTGTAAATCTGCTTTTGTAGATTCTGGATATTAGCCCTTTGTCAAATGGGTAGATTGCAAAAATTTTTTCCCATTCTGTTGGTTGCTGTTTGACTCTACTGATTGTTTCCTTTGCTGTACAGAAGCTCTGGAGTTTAATTATATCCCATTTATCTATTTTGTCTTTTGTTGCCATTGCTTTTGGTGTTTTAGCCATGAAGTCCTTGCTTATGCCTATGTCCTGAATGGTTTTGCCTAGGTTTTCTTCTAGGGTTTTTATGGTGTCAGGTCTTATGTTTAGATCTTTAATCCATCTGGAGTTCATTTTAGTGTAAGGTGTCAGGAAGTGGTCCAGTTTCTGCATTCTGCATATGGCAGACCCACAAAATGAACCTGATACCTTGTTTGGAATTGTGGAGACCACTCAGCTTCTGCATCTCTCTAGCTGGGAGCTGCTTTCTGGAACTGCCTCTTATTCAGCCATCTTGGGATCATCTCAATTGCCTTTTATTTTAAGTTAAATACTATTACTGATTTATGGCATAGCAAGTGAGTCTAGAGGAGTAGAAGTATAAGCAGGGAATGCTAAGTTAGTCTATCATAATAGTCCAGGCAAGCAATAATGGTAGGCTTGGACCAGAGTATTGTTAGTGGGAGTAGTTAAGTTACACAGGTTTGGTTGTGCTTTGATGATAGACCTAAGAAGATTTGCTGATACATGGGTGTAAAAGACAGACAGAATTCGGGTATGACTCTAGTGTCATAGGCTTGAGCAGAGGAGTGAATGAAGAAGCCATTTATTGAGATGAGAAAGATTGTAGTCAAATCAAGTTTAGAAGAGAAAATTATTTAATCTAGGTCATGCTGAGTTCTAAGCACCTATTAAATAACTATGTATAGATTTCAAATAGGCAGTCAGATATATGATCAGGATTTGAACTGCAGGTAGTCTTTTGAGTCTTTAATAAGTAGTACTAGGTAGTACTGTGTTTAAAACCATACAATATGATGAGATCCATTGTAATTGAGTGTCGATAGAAAAAAAAGAGACCCAAGAACTGAGAGCCAGGTCACCATCTTACCCACTACAGAAAGAGAAGATGAGAAGGAAGAAACCCACAAGAGACTGTGAAGGTGTTTCCAGCAAGGTAGAAGGAGAATAAAAAACAGAATGGTTTATTTTTTATAAAAATTGTAAAAGTGTTTTAAAAAGGAGGAAACTATATGCTGACATAATTTTAAAATGTGGAAAATTGGCCATTGGATTTAGCTATATGGAGATCTTGGTGACTAACAAAAGGAGTTCAGTGGAGAGGTAGAATTCAGTGGGATGAGATCAAAGTATAGAAAGCAAGTTTAGGCAACTTTCATTTTTTAAAAACTTTATCAAATTATATTTTCTATATAATAAAGTAGAAAATACTTTGGAATTTTGCTGTAAATGGAAGTGTTACTGTAAATTGGAGAAGTAGCTAGACTATAATATGAAGTGGAGGGAGGTTGGTTTCTAAATTTTAATTAATTAATTTGTTTTTAAGATGCGACAGATTTCAGTATGTATATGATGATGGGAACGAACCAATATATTTATACAGAAAGGAAAAACATGCTAAGAGCAAAACTCAAAAGTGTGTGAAGTAGAGGAGATGATATACAGGGCAGAAATTGACAGGTTAGTTTTATCTGAAAGGAAAGATAATGTACCTTCTTAGGAAGGAAGGTAACATATGTAGGTAGAGATGCATGTTGGTTGGTGGTGGGGTTTTTGTAAAGTTTCTATGGATTGGTTTCATTTTATCAGCGAAACTAAAAGCAAGGTCATAAAATAAAGGTATAAGTGTCTGTGTGTTGATCGGGTAGGGTCTCTGGAAATTTGACTAGCGAGAAGACAATATGAAATAGTCCTTAGGAGAATGAATAAATGAAGAAAATGATGGCTAGATAGCACCAAGTTTGCATCTGAAATTAAAGATCATGCACTTAAAATAGCCTTAATCAGCACAGTTGGACATTTTCTCCAATCACAATTAGAGGTATGGGGATAAGTTCAAGTAGGAACTGAATTAGATTTGACCAGGCGTTTAATCTAGGTGTGACTTTGCCTAAGAAGGGGGAAGGGAGGACCACAGAAACTGAGGACATTCCAGTAAGTGAAATAAGTCAGCCACAGAAAGACAAATACTGCACGATCTGGTTGATGTGGAAATTAAGAAGCCAATCTCATAAAAGCAGAGAGTGGAATGGTGGTTACCAGGTGCTGGGGATATTGGTCAAAGGGCACAAAATTACAATCAGACAGGAGGATTAAATTCGGGACATGTACTTTACGGCATGGTGACTATAGTTAATGAAGATATAGTGTATCACTAAAAAGTGCTAAGAAAGTGAATGTTAAACGTTCTCACCACAAAAGTGATAACTATGTGAGGTCATGCATATTTAAATTAGCTAGGTTTAACTATTCTGCAATGTATATATGTTTTAAAACATCACAATTAACACATACAATATTATCTATTTAAAATAAATGAATAAATAAATAAATTTGAAAAAAAAAACTGAGAATGTATCTTAAGGAGGGATTATAATGATGTCCCATGGAATATAAACTGAGTGAAAAGACTCTGAGATCCTGAAGCAGAGGAGGATCAATGAAAAGCTTGCAGTCAATAACTTTGAGATCCTGATGCCATCAAATTGTTTCACACAGGTCTTTCATAAATAGGAAAAAGGTGACTTGTTGGCTTTTAGTTCAACCTTAAAAAATATGTCTTCCAGTTACCTACAGAATTTCGTTTTCCTAATGTCTGTGAATCAATTGATTTTGGTGACTGCTACTAAATCATGATTTTTGCCTGAGACATAAGCCCTATTTCTGTGTGATTTTTTGTTGAATAGGGCTACTTGGATTGCATGTGAGGAATCAGTAGCTTTTATATCTTTCAAAAATAAGCATGCTTTGAAAGAAGTACGGCAACATAGTACCTATGGTAATTATTTGCAATAGTGTTGAGTAGCACATTCAGAATTTATGCAGCAGAAACTTTTAGCTTGAATGAATTAAAGCTTTTGGATTTGAAAACCTGTCTGTTTCTTAATATAATCAGATATGTGAGTCTCTGTTACACTTTCTTTGCTTTCAAAGGCAAACATAACTAATAATTTCTGTAAAGGTCTTGAATTGTTCCAACATCTGTTCTTGGTTTACTATAAAAACCATGTCTCTGATCTCATGTGTTGAACTACTGTATGTTTGCCACTGTCTATTTCCTGTGAAAAAATACATCGAACAATAATAGCTTTTGTTCCTAACATTCCAACCACTAAAACAGCTGAACAAATAACATCCATGCTTTCATTTAGAATAATTTATTCCATGTACATGTTTATGCAGAGTCATTTGGCTTATTGGATGTTTCATCATTTAAAAATCAAATCTCAGAATTTTAGACTACTGAAAACTCTGGTCTAATAGTTTCCTCATGTTTATAGTAATTCTCTTAACAGCATTTCCTTGCTAATTCATCATCTTCTTTTGTGTAGCGTTTGTTACATGAGTAGAAGTGGTTAAAACCCCCTGCATTAACAAAGTTAGTGAAAATTTCCATTTGAGGCCACACATTTTGAAAATAACATTAAAAGATTAAATAATTTGTCATTTAAGCCATAAAAAGTAACTATTTCTGCTTTTTTGTTGCCTAAAGAAATAATAACTATACAGTAGCAATGATGCAAATAGTAATACGTTTGTCTTAACAACACACTCCAGATGATTTAATGATGGGGCAGCAACACAGACAGGCCTCACTTACATTCCAAAAAATATCTTAGTCCAGAAACTTCACTAGCCCAGACGTGGAATACGTTTTGCACTGATTGAATAAAACAGGTAAAAATCACTCATTAAAAGTTAGAAAAACAAGGTATTTTAAAAGTCAGTTTTAAATCATTTGCAATGCTGCTAGTTTGGAATTTTTTTCAACATACTTTTTTTTTAATTTTCAAAAATTTGGAATAATTTAGAATCTATTTACCACTATATCCCACTGAAAACCAAAAATTTGCAGTGGGTCATTTGACTATACAGTTGATTCGGTGTTTAGTAACAGACTATCTAGAAGGTTCAGGATACCTAATATTTTCAATTTATATTCACATATTGTAATCTATGAATAAAATAATGTTACCTGTCACTTTTAAGATTTGGGTTTGGAATACCAGCATTTAAGAGGTCAATATTTCATCAGAATTCAGCTACCTTAAGGAATAACTACTTTCTGGGTTACAGTGTGTTCAGATTCAGGAAATAATGAAATTATGACTGTATTAGTTTGCTAGAGTTGCCATAACAAAGTGCCACACACTGGATGGCTTAGAACTGTAGAAATTTATTATGTACACTTTTAGAGGCCAGAATCTGTAATCAGTGTCAGCCAGGTCACACCCCCACTGGAGGAACTATGGCAGGATCTCTCCTGGCTTCTGGTAGTTCCTTGGCTTCTGACAACCTAACTTCCATCTTCATATGGCATTCTCCCTGTGCACATGTCTCTATTTCAAAATTTATCTTTTTTATGAGGACACAATTTACATTGGATTAGAGTTCATTCTAATGACTTCATTTTAACTCCATTGCCTTTGTAAAGGCCTTGCCACCAAATAAGATAAAACTCAGAGGTACTAGGGTTTAGGACTTGCATGCTTCTTTTTGTGGGGACAGAATTTAGCCCACAACAATGGTCTTTGTCATAGTTTGCTTTGGAACTCAGTTGTTCTCAACAATTTTTACATTTAAAAAATTATATTATATATGCTATGTATGTTTTTAGTAATATTTAAATAGTCAGTGTTATTTATAACCATATATAAACGTATTATTCACAATTATGTCTTAGAGAAAATGATAGCTTGGTAATTACTTCCCAAATTCAAATTTACTTAGCTTTGGGACTCTCACTGGATCTCACTCTCCCCACTTTTCAAGGAAGTGGATGAATGTTTCCTGCAGCTGTTTGAATCAAGATCTTCTCAGTGGTGAGCATAGCTCCAGTTATTTATGTCAGCGTAACATCAAAAGCTCTTGTACCTACATACATGCAACTTCTGATGGTGTTTCTGGTAATTTGTGGTTAAATTAATTTCTTATTTTCTGGATGATTTGCCAGAAGGCCAAGCAAAAAAGGAATGCAAATATTTCACACAGTTTCATAATATTCCATGCTTTTTTCCTGACTCTGTTTTCTACAATAAAAATTTGATTTTACATGTACATTACTAATTCATTGAAATATAATCTTTTACACAAGGAGGGTTCGTTCATAGATTATATTCAATTAATTTAAACTACTTGCTATGCTTAGTTATTACTAATTATTGACTTCATTTAGATGCAACTTACTCTAAACAATGACTTTTATTTTAAAAACAAGTATTTGTAAAAAATAAACGTTTCCAGCTTTATTGAGGTATAGTTGACAAATAAAAATTGTATATATTTTCAGTGTACAAAGATGTTTTGATATGCTTCTATTGTAAAATAATGGTAATGACCACAACCAAGATAATTAACATATCTGCCACCTTACATAGTTGCCTTTTTTTTTGAGGTAAGAATATTTAAGATCCACTGAGCAAATTTCAAGAATACATGTAGTATTATTAACTAGAGCCACCATAGTGTGCATAAGTCTTCAGAACTTATTCATCTTGCATAACTAAATCTCTTTGACCAACATTTCTCTATTTCCCTTACTCCTCAGTCCCTGCCAATACCATTCTATTACATATTTCCCTGAGTCTGACTTTGTAAAATTCCATGTTAAGTGAGAACATGCAACATTTGTCTTTTTGTGCCTGACGTATTTCACTTAACATAATGTCCTCCGGTCACATCTATGTTGCTGCAAATGACAGGATTTTATTCTTATGGCTGAATAGTGCTCTATTGTGTACATATAACACGTTTTCTTTATCTTTTTCATGTGTCAATGGACACAGATCTTGGCTACCGTGAATAACGTTACAGTGAGATGAGAACGCAGATATCACTTCAAAATACTGATTTTAATTCCTTTAGAGATTTATACCCAGAAGGAGGATTGCAATTCAACGTCCTTTTTTTGTAAACGTTCTCAACAAACTAGGTATAGAAGGAATGGACCTCAACTTAATAACAGCCATATACAGCAAGCCCCAAACTAACATTATACTTAGTAGTGACAAGCTGAAATATTTTCTTCTAAGATCCAGAACAAGACGAGAATGTCCACTCTCATTATGTCTGTTCAACATAGTACTGGAAATGCTAGCCAGAGCAATTAGACAGAGAAAAAATAAAAGCCATCCAAATCAAAAAGGAAGAAATCAAAATGTATCCACAGATATATGAAATCTTATATATAGAAAACCCTAGAAACTCCATTCAAAAATTATTAGAACTAATAAATATATTCAATACAGTTGCATGGTACAAAATTAACACATAAAAATTCATTTTATTTTTATCCTCCAATAACAAACCATCCAAAAATGAAATTAAGAAAATAATTCCATATATAATAACCTCAAAAAATAAAATATTTAGGAATAAGTTTAAATAAGGAGATGAAATAGCTGTGCAGTGAAAACTATAAAATATTGATGAAAGAAATTGTAGAAGACTCAAATAAATAAAAAGACAATCTGTTCATAGATTGGGAAAATTGATACAGTTAACATGTCCATACTACCTGAAGTGATTTACAGAGTGAATGAAATTCTGATCAAAATTTCATGCACATTTTTCAAAGAAATCGAAAATTAATGTTAAAATTCATAGAAAAATGACAAAAGACTGCAAATAGTCAAAGCAATCATGAGCAAAAAGAACAAAACTGGTTGGATAAAATGCAACAAAATAAAACAAAACATAATAAAGACACTACAATCATCTACCAGGGATGGTGGAACGGTTCATATGTAAGACAATTTGATTTCAAACTTTTCCAATGTAGTCTGATTTTTTTTTCTTTTTCAAACTGCTTATTTCTGTTTTATTGTAGTCTGCACATTAAATATATTTTATAAATCACCAATGGGTAACTTATAGTTTGAAAGCCACAGCATTAAGTAATAATACCCTCTGTGAATCTGGGATTTGGATACACACACTCACACACACACACACACACACACACACACGCAATTTATACTCCTGTACTAGACCACCTGGTAATCTACTGGCCAATAATGCCTATTTGCTTTTGTGTATTCTTATTTCTGCATCCCAGCTCAACATGTTTCCAGAATCATGAGACTTAGAACAGTTCTCCTTGTGTGAAATCTTTCATTTGTGCAAATAGGAGCCTATTCCTCTAAGGAATAAATAGGAGCCTCTGGTGAAGAAAAATAAATTTAGCTTCTTTATTTTGCTCTCCTATCAATACTTTATTTATTCACTCAAGAAATATTCATTGAACACCTAGTACATCCAGGATATTATAGTAGGCACTGGAATTTTATGAGTAAATTAATGCAGACATGAGGTGTGACTTACTAAGATTATAAGCTAGTCAGGGAAATTGACAATACATAATCTCACATAAATACATAAAAATGCAACTTTTTTGAAGTTTGAGAGAGATTCTTTTGCTCTTAACATCCTTTTCCTTTTACTCTATCCCTCTTTTTCTTCTCTTCCCCAGCTAAATATTGTGAATAAAACAATCTTCAGCAGATTAATCTAGGAAAGTCATCAAAAGTATCTCTCCAGAGAAAAACAATGTGATGCCACTATATACAGACAAATAGGATGTTACGTTGTATTTTTGTAGAAAAAAAAAAGAAAGAAAAGTAAGAAGAAAGAAAAAAATCACCTGTCTCAATTCCTGTCAGTTGATTTTCATATGCATATTTGGAATCTAGCTCACTTGAATTTGAGGATTTCCTGAAATGTATTTTCACAAAACATAATAGCAGTGACCAAATTGTCAGCAAATTTGATTTATGTGATACATGAATTTTCCTATTCCAGACAGACATCTGTGCCTCCACTTTTTGTGAGGCAGGTAGAGCAATGTAGATTCACGGAACAAAACAGATTTGCTACTCTTGTTCTTTTCTTTGGACTGATTGTTTCTTATTAAAATATATTCTCCTTAAGTTTCGGTCAGGCTTCCAGTCAGTGATGGTTTTTCTGAACAGTATTGGCAGGAGGCTCCGATTTTCATTTGGATTTTGAGCTTTAGTGTCAGGTTGAGTAAGGAGTTGATTAAGTTATTTCATTTCATTTCTAAGGTACCATTTTTAAATGTCAAATCATTGTTAGATGCTAGAACCTTCATTGTATTTTAAAGTGTATTTCAGCCTACTTTTAAAGAAAAAATACTCCCAAAATTATCGAATCAATAGGACCTAAATGATGGACATTAATGCAGTTGCATCCACTTGCCTGAAAATGAGACCTGAGTTACAGTTACATGAAATCTTCCAACCTTCCTATGAGGTTAGATTGTTAGATTACTTTTCAGTGAGTGTCATGTGTAAATCTCTAGTAATTCTGATTTTCAGTGGTAACATCCTCAGAATAAAATCTTAAGATGAAAAGTATATTTAGTCCTAAATAAATGGATAGTTTGTAAAAACTAAAATTTGTCAATCACATTTAATATATTGCTTTTTATAGAAAGACTTTTCTTAGTTTAAATATCACTAAATATAAGATTTTTGTCATATTCATGTTTTTCAAATCAGGCAACAGTTTAGTTAGATGGCTTCATCTTTTTTTCTTTTTTTTTTTTTAAATAAAATGTCTTTCAGACAATAGAAAATGCAAGACTAAGGGCTAAAGCAAGATACTTGCTCAAACATTTTTGTGAGTCATATTCAAGAACCACTGAAAGCAGATAAAACATTATATTGAACTATATTCAGTAATAGTATATGATATCAAATTATGTAGCAGTACTCTTCTAGTATTAAACTTAAGTAACTAATAGTTAAGATAGGGTAAGACTTTAAGGCTAAAAGCTTGGGCTTTTTGGCTAATAAAATTTTGTTCTCTGAGAATAGTTATATGCCCTTGAGTAAATTATTTAACTTCTCTAAATCTAAACTTCTTCAATTATAAAATATAGACAAAATTACAAAAATGTATTGCAGTAATGGAAATGGTATTAAATTAAATAATTTACTTAGCACATTTTACATAGTACCTGGTAATAATAATTCTAAAAATAGTAGTAAGTCTATTTCCACATTTTCTCTACGTTGTCCACAATTCACTTCTCAATGTAACCCAAATATGCAGGGCCAGGTAAAAAATCATAGGCAGTACTAATTATCACTGTCCATCCTCAAAGTTCTGTTGTTTGTGAAAATAGATATTTTTCTATCATTTCCCTTGTGCTTGTACCAAAAGGGCTCTAAAAATCTAATATATCTTATTCTTGTAGCCACCTTCATCTCCCCAGTGCCAGTGCTACCCAGTGCCCTCCAGGAATGATGTATTGCTCAAAGTTGTATTTCAGCAAGTTCTTATAACATTTCTTCTGACTGCCCTGCTTCCTGTGACTTTAGCTTTCTATCCAGAATCTTATTAGATATTCTTCTACCATCAATTTCTTCATAAGTCTAGTTCAGTGGATCTACTTTATATCAAGTAATGTTTGAACACTACTGGACTGATTGTATTACAGGATTCATTAATCTTGTCCGTTGATATTAACAAATGCCTCTAGAGTATTATTTTCTGTTTGGCAGAATTTTTTCCTGAAAGGGTTTGCTTCATTCTTGATTTAGATATCTACAGAGACTAGCCTGAATATCCACTGTTGGTGAAATAGATCTTTAGATCCTAAAGATTTTGGTTTATTGGAGTTTATGTTGAAATTCTTTCAAAATTGGAATGATATTTCTGGTAAGTTCAACATTTAGCACTGAGAATTTGTTGATGTTATCTTTAAAAATTATTAGTTTGCAACATAGAAAAATAAATCACTGACTTTTTGTCTCCACCCTCAAGTTTATATATTGAAGCCGTAACCCTGAATGAGACTATATATGGAGAAAGGACTTATAAGAAACAGTTAAGATTATATGAACCCATACAGGTGAGTTCCAAATCTGACAGGATTGGTGACCTTGTAAGAAGAGAAAGAGAGTAAGATTTTTACTATCCCTCTGTGCCATGTGAAGACACACTGTGAAGGCTGTCATCTGAAAATTAGGAAGAGTATCTTTACTAAAAACTAAACCTTATGGTATCTTAATTGTGGACTTCCCAGCCACTAGAACTGTGAGAAAATAAAATCATTTTGTTTAAGTCAACCAATTTATAATTTTTTTATGGCAAGCCAAGATGACTAACAAACCTCTCGTCACATTTTCTTGCCTCCAAGGAACTTGTCTGCTTTATTAAAAAAATATTTTTTATTTTTATTGGTACATAGGAGGTATATGTACTCATGGGGTACATGAGTTGTTTTGATATAGGTATGCAATGCTTAATAATTACCTAATGGAAAATGGGGTATCCATCACCACAAGCATTCACCCTTTTTTTTTATTGCATTTTAGGTTTTGGGGTACATGTGAAGAACATACAATGCTGTTGCATAGGTACACACGTGGCAGTGTAATTTGTTGCCTTCCTCCCCTTCACCTATATCTGGCATTTCTCCCCATGCTATCACTCTTTTTTTTTTTAGTTTTTTTTTTTTTTATTTTAAAGACGGGGTTTCACCATGTTGGTCAGGCTGGTCTTGAAATTCCGACCTCAGGTGATCCGCCTGCCTTGGCCTCCAAAGGCAGGGTTACAGGCATGAGCCACCACGCCTGATCCACCCTTTGTTTTACAAACAACTCAATTATGCTCTTCTAGTTATTTTAAAATGTAAGTTAAATTACTATAGGCTATAATCACCTTGTTGGTGGTCTTCTTGATTTTCTTCCTCCAACAGTGTTTTAGTCAAGGATTTCTTATTCAGTTGCAGAATTTGACAGGATATATTGTTTTACTTTTAAAAAATGTCAAATTGTCAAAGCTTTTATCATACATATATAAAATTTTATAGATAAATCATATATGTTCTTTTTGACTGTTATACTGGGTATTACAATAACCTTAATGTATACAATTATAAGTTGTTTAGGACCAATTAAAGTGGTTTAAAGTTATAGAAAAAAGGAGAGCAATAAATGTTTTCAAATTATAGAAATGAAGAGTGTAGTTGAACTTTTATCTTGTAGAAATATTCACAATGTATAACTTCACAACCCATTTTGAGTTTTTTTTTTAATTAAAATAGATTTATTATTAAAAATTAACAAATGAAATTGTATGGATGATTATAACATACTGGTTTAGAATATATATATTGTGGAATGGTTAATGTAGTCAATTAACGAATGTATTACCTCACATAGTTATCATTTTTGTGGTGAGAACACGTAACATCCAATCTCCAGACACTTTTTAAGAACACAATGTATTAGTCATTAACTTCAGTCACTAGATTGTACAATAGGTCTCCTGAATTTACTCCTCCCATCTGATGTTTGACCAACATCTCCTCAATTCCTTCTCTCCCCAGTTACTCCATTCTCTGGTAACCACCTTTCTAGTTTTTACTTCTAGGAGAAGTAAATATAAAATTTCATTTTGAGATTTTTATTTCAAAAAACCTAAGCATTTAAAAATATTTTATTCAAAAATGTTATTGCAACATTATTTTTAGTGATGAAATATTGAAACCAAACAAGGTAATGCATGTGTATAAATAAAAACTGGAGAAAATTGTAGGAAAAGAAAATACGGTTTTGTTGTTAGATTATAGATGCTTTTATTGTTCTGTTTTATTTAATATTATCTAAATGTTTTTTCAACAAATTTTATATATGTATGAAAGTGTTTATGTGTACATATGTGTGCATATGTATTTTTTGCATCTTTTCTTGAAAAAGAAATATTCATTGTTAAATAAATTCAAGAGGGCCATCATTCATACACATGGTAACTGAAATGTAGTTCTATAAGCTCTGATATTTAAATGTTTATCTTTGTGAAGTTTTATTTTAAAATATCAGGCATCACTGAAAATAGTGAAGGTTAAAAATGACCAAAATGATTAAGAAACTTTAAATTTATTCCCATGCCCGAATCCAGCAAATGCATATCCAAAGTAATGGAATACACTTGACTCTACATGACTGACTGCATCTTCATCCTGTAGCTACATGATGTAAACATTATGGAGACAATTACATAAAATGTCCAGGCAATGCACAATAACAAAGCCACCATTATGTTACATTTTTATAAAATGTTAAATTGTCATAATATGGATACCTATCAAATTTGAATACAAATTTAAAATTTATTAATAAAATACAGTTGTCCCTTTTTATCAGATCATTACCATCAGTAATAGTAAACTAATAGTACCAACTTTCACAAAATAATAAGTTTTATTTTCATTGATTGTGATATTGAAACAAGCCTCACTGAGATCCTGCTCAAATACAACTCATGTCACATTGAACTCATATATATTTTTGAAGCAATTAGCAATATTCAGAAATTGAGCACAAGGCTTGCATTTTCACTGTTTAGCAGAAAAATATTTTCATTCTTTTAATTATTGGGATGAAAACAAATCCAACTTCATATCTCTTCTACTGAGACTCCTATGGAGCACACATCATTGCAGTAAAACTAGCAGAAAAATACACATGCTTGTGCTCACTTGATATTTGCTATCTTTGAGTAACAAATCAGTGGGCCATTAGCTGGGATGTTAGTTATTTTGATATTGAAATTTCCTTTATAAAGCATATTTTTAATGGAATATTAACAACATAGCCTCAATATATTTCTTCTTTGGTACAAGTGAAAAGCAAAGAGCAGATTCTATTCAATGTACAAAGTCTCTCTTTAGATATAGAAAATATAAATTGAAATAAAATGATACTCGGATTAGCACTGAGAATGGGTAGCAAAAGCCTAGAAATGAGCAATAATCATTTATCTTGTAGATAATTTTGATGGATGGTTGGAGAATTGAAGTAAAGCTAGAAAGGAAAGTCCTGCTTAACTAAATCTAACTTTAACATTTTGCAAACTCAGAGGGCCAAATTTTGAAGTCTTCTAGAACATTCTATATTTTTCTTAGCAACTTAATGGTTAAATAAGTACAGAGCCTGTGCTATTGAGAACTTGGTATTTGCTGATTGCTTTGCGTGTGTCTTCTCACTTAACCCTCCTAATAATTAAATGGAAGGTGAGTGTAACCCCAATCAACATGTTAAAAAAACTAAAGCTTTGAGGAAATGCATAGAAATACATAGCATATGCAAGATCACTCTGCTAATAAATTGTAATGTCATGATTGGCTCCCTGTTATGTCTGATTCCAGAGACCATGCCTTGTGCGATTCTTTTTTCATATAGCGAATAATATGTATCTAGGAGTCTAGACATGCAAAACAATCTGACATTAGGATAGTACCTGTGTGTCTGTGGATGCATGTGTATGTTGGATAGCCTTTAGTTTTCTTTGATGAAGAACAAAGAGATTTTAAATCAACAAAATGAAAATATCAAAAAGATTTCATTGTCCATGTGAAAGGTATGCTTAATAGATACATGCCTTCAGTATATACTTTAATCTATATTGCAAAGTTGAGATTATTGATTTTCTAATTTTATCCTTACCAGATTCCACTCTAATATCCATGCATTCCTTATGATATTTTACAACTATCAAAAGAATAAAGAGAGTGAAAAATTGGAGAAGACACAGGTACTCTGCCATTCCTTATTAGTTGTGTATGGTTGCTCTTTCTGTTTCTTATTGTTTATGAATGGCCCCACTGGGAAAATCCCTGCAAACACTTTTCCTTAGCTTTTTTATTTTATTTTTTAATTTCAACATGCTCCTTTTTCTAAAATTTATATTAATCTAAAATGCCACATTACTTTCCAACTTAAGTCTCTAGAAGTTTAAAAGCCTAAAGGCCCAAGAAGTCTAAAATGTGAGATAGTGGGTAAATATTTAAACCTAGCAACTTGTGTGGTTTACGAATTATTAAAATAGACATGAATGTTGATGGTAAGAATTCTGATTAATACAACTATCTGAGAAATACAAGACTTGTAGTAACCTGTAGCTACTACCTACTTACGCCTCAATGAATTTTACATAAAATAGGAATGTTTCCTTGCCCTGTCCAGGTCATATCACCTATGCAGGCATCCTGGCAGTGACTAATACCTGTATTCATAAAATGAAAATAAATTATTGATCTTCATCAAGATCATAGAGGTATGCCATTAAAATACTTCCTTCTTTCTCCATCTCAGTAATAACACAAAGTAGAATATAGTCATATTTTCAGAAAAATATTAGAATATTCTAAAAGCTCAGACATTCTCAGCATTTAAGCCAGGATAATTATGCAAAATACCAAAATTTTCAGTAGGGTGTAAACAAGGACATATACTAAAATATCTATTTGGCCAATTTATCTTACTTTTCTTAAGACTGGTACTTACTTCTCTTTATGTTTATTAAAACCATGACATTGTTCATGTTTTTTGATGATGGATCTAAATTAAATGAAAATCAGCGCTTTAAATGTAAGTTTCAATTATTTAGCAATTAAGAAGAATAGTTCATTTAAAAAGCAATACTGTAAGGAGAAACTACTTTTAAATATCTTTTATTCTTTCTTTTAAAAAAGATGTACTTTGATAAATTGTATAAACATATTATGCATATTAAACTTTAAAATTATATGCTTGACAGATTGCATGTACTTCTCGCTAGTGTAACTTATTAGTTGTAATTTTATTGCTAGTGGCAAAATGTAGAATGTTCCATAAATTAAAACATTTGGCTGTGGCTATGGGAAATTCTCCATGATGAGCAGAGATTGGACATGGGGGTGGAAAACAAATCTAAGTTTTAATTCAAAAAGAAAAAAATTCCGTGTGTGTTGAATTTGTGCTTCAAGTTTGTTTATCTCAGGGATTGCACATTCTAAACAATTTGGGAATCGCAGTAATTTTAGAACTAGGGTAAGTAAATTTACAAGTTAAATCACAATGTTTACAAAAGAGTGTATAGAGCAGTACACCTTACTTATACCAGATGCTGGTAATCTGGACATTGGGCTATCAATTAAAGTGGACAATTACTTGGCCGTTCTTCATGTTGATTCCATTTTGCCAAATCCTTCTATTTCAAGTTTTTTTTAAGCATTTGCCTGTTATTTTCTGTCATCATCAACATTTAGTAACTATTTTTTATCTCATATCCAAATAATTACTTTACTGAAAACAACAAATATATTTTCCACCACTGGCCCATCGAGAGCAAGACAATATAATTTTCTGAAGTAAATGTATTTTCCTATATAGCGAAATAAGTAGTCAATTTCATTCTTATTTTTATTCTGTTAATATAAAATTCTACATAGGAACACATTTCTGTGATATTAAACTTGTATATACAGTATCAATTCACCTTACAGTTTTACATAGGATACAGAAGATCAGAAATAGATGATTGCAAATAAATTATTATCAACACATAAATAACAAGGGCACTTTCAAAGGAATGACTGATAACTAATTAGTTAAACTTGTCAAATAATTACTGAATAATCACAACTCTCATCAGCAGCTGTTATAAACTGATAAAATTTGATTCAACAGAACATGTATAAATTTACACTTGGCTGAAACATCTGCAAACTGTGGCAAACACTTTTTTCGTGCATACATTTTTTTTTTGGCAGTCATTTTCAAACTATGTTTTAGCTAGTATTCCCTTTCCCTTTTACAACCTGCAACCTTATCCTTTTTGTTTTCCCCTCTTTTTTTGTCTTTGTGTTCTCTTTTTGTTTTCTTACTATTTTATCTCTTCTTTATTAAAATTTCAAACATGGCACATATGATTCATGTTACTCAGCCATTGTACTCTGAACTTAAAGCACTTGTAACTTTACATGTGTTTTTTGTAGCTACAGAATTTTATATGTACACCTATTTTGTTATTCAAATTCTATATTAAATACACATAATGCATATTTGTAATAAAATAAATGACAATAAATTGGTTTTAGATTATTGTTTTCAGACTAAAAAATTGTAAGTACTTGTTGATTTATTTATTTTCTATACAGTTAGTCCTTCTGCAGTTATTTCCTCTATGATCATGTTCTGAGCTAAAACCATAAATATCTATTGCCTAGCCTGAATTTCCCTGCCAGAAACTCTTTTTAAATCTTACTGTCTTATATGTGGGAAAATGCGCACAGCTACAAACCTATGCCTTTTCTATATACAATAGGGGTAAAAACAAAGACAAAAGAAACTCAGGTAATTGTGCTATTATATTTGGTTCAGGCATTGGACTATGTTGTTTGAAATGTAGGAGTAAGCATGATAAAAATTCCAAATTTGTGTCGTAGCTTGCTATTCTTTAAAGAGCTTGAAATATATTTACTTTATAATACTGGAAAAACAAAGACAGCAATTAGATCTATATTTTTTCACCAATGTATTGCCAACTCCAAGTCATGTTCATCATAAAAAGCTTTCGTGACATACATCTCTGATATAAAATAATTGTATTTGTTTTATCAGAACATTTTTGGTAATTTCTTGGAATCAGTAACTTCCCAATAAATTTATAGTAAGGAAATAATGAAGTAAATAAATAAGAAACAAGGGATACCACATAATATGTGTGCAGAAAACACAATGGGAAGAGAGAAGTTTTATAGTTTCTCCCAGTTGGTTATTTGATTGAACACTTCATTTATTTTTGCTATGGAAATGGCCTTAAAACTCATCAATTCTAATTTCCCAATGTTACAGACCGGACTAGTAAACCTGAGAAAGGTTGAATTATATTTCTATTTAACCAATTGTCTACAATCTGTCCAAACAGTTACAAAGCCAATTGTGAGGACTATGCCTAGGAAGATTTCCTGAAAACTAGGTCAGTGGTCTTTCCACTGCACCCAAATATATATGGAAGGACCACAGTAAAGTCAATTACACAATGACTTAGGATTCAGAAGACCTGTGACTACAGACCACCCTTGTCACTTACTGGCAAGTAATTTAGTTCTTCAAAGCTTCACCTTCCACATGTATATGTTAGAATTATCAGATCTATCCTGACATGTTAGCAGATATATTCATTAAATATGCTCACTGTGAAAGAGAAAAGAGCTCTAGAAAATATTTGTTTTATAAATGCATTAGATTTTAAGCTTACATGATATAAAAATGAATTGCCAAGCCAAATCCAACCGTTTAATCACCATTTTCTATTTCTTATATCTAACATCCAGGTATTCATTTACAAACATTTATCAAACACAAGCTATATGCCAAACTCAGTACAGATGTGAATTTGAATAATAGATTACCTTGTCTTCAGAATTAATTTTACTTGGTTAGGCTGTGTTCAAATCTCAAATGTTTTTTTAATCAGCTTTTATAGTCACAGGTTATACTCCCAGCACAGTTGATGCTTTACAATTAGATCAAGAAGGTGTAGAAAGAAGAGAACTTTGGGGCTGAAGTCAAGCTTGATTTTTGCCATTTGCTTAAGCACAACAGGTAATTCTGGGCCAAATTCTATTGGCACTAAATTCCAAATAAATCAATCTTATTTCTATTTCTATTTCTATTTCAATTTCTACCATCTAAGTTAAAGTACCATCATCTTCCATTAAGATACCAGACAATGATCTCCTAACTATAATAGTCTCTGCTTCAATTTCTGGCCCCTTACACTCTATTCAGCAAGAACTTAAGAGTAATCTTTTGAAATCTGTAAAAGTCATGTTACACTGCAGTTTTAAAACCTCCCAAGATTACCAGTGCATTGACAATGAATTCTGGGCTCTCTATCAATGACTTATGGGGCCATAGGTGGTCTGGCTGCTGCTTAATTTTCCAAATTCACAGTATACAACCTGGATTCAGCTTCACTGGCTCCCTTTCTATTGCTTGCACAAACCCAATTTTTTTCCCACGTTAGCATCTATAAACCTGTGGTTCCCTTTTCCTGAATGCTGTTTCTCTAACTCCCTGCATGAATGACTTCATATCTGGGGTTAATTTCTCAGCTGTGGGCTTTAATTTTATCTCTTCAGAGGAGCCTTTCTTTACCACACTGCCTATGGTCTTTCTTTACTAATTTAACAAATATTTATGGAGTGCCTATAAGCCTAGTACTGGCCAGTTACTTTATATAATATCACTAAGCTACTTGTTCCATACTATTTAGAATAATTGCTACTTGTCTTATTTATATATTAATTTACATATTTATTCTGTCACTTTAGAAGGTTTAATTTTCCATATGCAAATATTTGGTTGGTTTTACTCATAGAAATGTTGCCAGAACTAAGCATAGTGCCCAGCAACTTATAGGAGCTCAACAAATATATTGAATGAATAAATAATTTTACAAGTATTATTCAAGAAGCATTAGACGTCAGTCATTGATAGTTGCTAAGCACACAGTTCTTGCTATTAAGACTGAGGAAATAAATGTGAAATGATTTGTTCATTCGATTTTTTTAAAAAAACACCAAATAAGTGTTAGTAGTTGTCTTATGTTAGATGCTAGAAATACAACTGAATAAGACATAACTCCAGTCACAGGGAATCTGCATATGAAAAGGAATTGTATTGTTTCACAGTTCTGGTAAATTGAAATCCAAATGTTTAGCATTGGTTCCTTATGTAAGTTGTAATGGAAGGGTATATTCTAACACTCTCCTTGGCTTGTAAATGGACATCTTTCTGAGTTTTCATTTCATTTTCTCTCTTTCTACATTTCAATGTCCATTTTTTAAATTGGGACACCAGTCGTATTAGATAACACCCATCTTAGTAATATTACTTTACTTTAGTGATCTCATTTTCTTTTTGATTACCTCTGTAAAGACCCTATCTCCAAATAAGTTTACATTCTGAGTTACTAGGAGTTGGGACTTGAACAGATGAATTTGGGGGAAACAAAATTCAACCCATTACAGTGTGTCAAATACCTTTTGTAAGTCATAAAAAAAACACTGAAAAGACATGGTTATATAATTCATTGAGTGATTTCAGAGACCAAAGTTGTTACATATGATTACCAGATTTCAAGAAAAAATCATATTCTTAGACAAGAACTAAAGTATTCTTAGACATTCATAAGACAGTTCTTTCAGAGATACACATTGGAATTGTTAAGAGATGCTTCTATAAGCTATTAATTAGGTAGAAGGGAGCGTTTGGAGCTCACACTTAAATTTCAAGTAAAAACAAAAACTATACAATTAAAGAAGAAATAAAAAGGAAGACTCATATAGAGTGTTATGTGGGAGGAGAGCTGGAGTGAAAGATAAGAGACTAGGATTATAAGATGGAAGTTATATGAGATTTTAGTGTGTATTTAAATCCTTTTTGTTGTGTCATGCTATCCCAGTTTGTAACTGAACAAAACAATCTTTAAAATCAATTTTTTTTTGGCATGGTCACATTTTAGAATGGTAGGTGTATTAGGGTTTGCTAGAAACCTGTACAAATAGGATGAATAGATAGATAAATAGATAGATAAGATAGATAGAAATATAAATAGCTCTAGAATGAAACATAAGTAATTGTCTTATATGACTACGGAGACTGAGAAGTCCTAAAATCTTCCCTCTATATGCTGTAGACTCAAGAAAACCTGTAGTGTAATTCAAAGGCTCAAAAGGCAGATAGATAGTCAATGGTGCAGATTCCAGTCTGAGTCTGAAGGCCTGAGAACCAAGAGTGCTGAGGACAAAGGATGATTGTTGTGCTAATTGGAGCAGTCAGGCAAATAATAAATTCAACCTTTTTCTTCTCCATTATTTTACTGGGCTCTGAACAGATTGGAAGATGCCCACTCACAATAAGGAAGACCATAGGCTTTACTCAGTTCACCAACTCAAATGCCAATCTCTTGTACATACCATTACAGACACACACATAAATAATACCTAACCAGTTATCTGAGTATCTCACTGAGTTCAGTCAAATGGCATAAAATTAGCCATCGTAGTAGGTGTGAGGAGATACATAGTTGAACAGTATTCTAAAGATGTTCAATGTTATAAGCCATTTATTTGTGTCATCTTCCATTGCTTTCATTAGTTTTGTAGTTTTTCTTGTATAGATTTCTCACCTCCTTAGATAAATGTATTCTTATGTGTGTTTTTATTTTGTAGCCATTGTAAATATAGTTGCTTTTTGATTTCTTTCTCAGCTAGTCCATAATTGGTGCATAGAAACACTACTGATTTTTGTACATGGATTTTATATTCTGCAACTTTACTGAATTCATTTATCAAATCTAAGAAGTTTTGTAAAATTGTTAGTTTTCTTGAGACATAATTTCGCATTATCAGAAAAGGGGAACAATTTGAATACCTGTTTTCCAGTATGGATACCTTTTATCTTCTTCTTTTGCTTGAATTTTCTGGCTAAGACTTCCTTTACTATGATTAATAGAGGTGAAGAAAATGTCTTATTCCAGTTCTTAGAGAAAAAACTTTAAACTTTTTCCCCACTCAATATGATGTTAGCTGTGGATTTGTCATATATGATCTTTATTCTTTTGAGATATCTTCATTATATGCCAGTTTGTTGAAGATTTTTATGATAGAAGGTTTAAAACTTTATCAAACGCTTTTTCTGTATCTAATGAGATGATCACGTGGTTTGTATCCTTCACTCCGTTGATGTATCATGGTTACTGATTTGTGTATGTTGAACCATCCTTGCATCTCTAATATAAAGTTGATTGTAGTGTATGATCTTTTTGATATGCTGTTGGATTCAGTTTTCTAGTATATTGTTTAGGATTTTATGTGTGTGTTCATCAGGGATATGGCCTGTAATATTCTTCTATATGTGTGCTCTTGTTTTATTTTGGTATCATGGTAATACTGGCCTTGTAAAGTGAGTTAGGGAGAATTCTGCCCTCTTTGATTTTCTTAGAATAGTTTCAAAAGGATTGGCATTAGTTCTTTGTGTGTTTAGTATAATTCAGCTGTGACTCTATCTGCTCTGGGAATTTTCCTTGTTGAGATTAGTTTTATTACTGATTCACTCTTGCTGCTCATTATTGGTCTCTTCTGGTTTTGTATTTCTTCTTGATTCATCTTGGTAGGTTATAGACTTCCAGAAATTTATCCATTTTAGCTAGGTTTTACCATTTGTCAGTGTCTAGCTCTTCCTAATAGTATCTGATGATCTGTTGTATTTCTGTGTCAGTTGTAATGTCTCATTTTTCATTTCTGATTTTCTTTACTTAGGTCTTCATACGGTTTGGCTCTGTGTCCCCACTCAAATCTCATTTCTAATTGTAATCCCCACATGTCAAGGGGGGGACATGGTCAGAGGTGATTGGTCATGATAGCAATTTCCCCTATGCTGGTCACATGATTGTGAGGAAGTTCTCATGAGATTGATGGTTTACAAGTGGCAGCATATCCTGTGCTCTATGTTATTGCTGCCGTATAAGATGTGCCTTGCTACCCCTTCCATCCCTAATTGTAAGTTCCTGAGACTTCCCTAGTCATGTGATACTGTGAGTCAATTAAGCCTCTTTTTTTTTTTTCATAAATTATCCAGTTTCAGATAGTATATATACAGTAGTGTGAAAACAGATTAATACTGGTCTATTTTCTCCTTTTCTTGGTTAGTCTAAGTAGCAGTTTATCAACTTTGTTTTTCTTTTCGAAGAACCAGCTTTTTAATTTGTTAATCCTTTTTAATTGTTAGTTTCTATTTCATTTAGTTCTTTTCTTATTTATTTTTTTCTGCTAATTTTGAGTTTGGTGGGTTTTTGCTTTTCTGCTTCTTCAACGTGCATTGTTAGTTATTTGTAAACTTTCTACTTTTTTGATGCAGATATTTATTACTATAAACTTCCCTTTTAGCACAAGTTTTGCTGTACCACACAGGTTTTCATATGTTGCGTTTCCATTTTTATTTTTTAAGATTTTTAAAATTTACATTTTAATTTATTGTTTTTACCCAATCATTATTCAGGAGCATGCTATTTAATTTCCATGTATTTGTGTAATTTCTTGGTGTTTATTTCTAGTTTTATCCCAAAGGGGTCTGTGAAGACATTTAATATTATTTTGATTTTTAAAAATTGTATTGAACTTGTTTGTTTCCTAACCTGTGGTCTATCCTGAAGAATGCTTCATGTGCTAATGGCAATAATTTATATTCTTCAGATGTTATACAGAATGTTTCACAAATGTTTTAAATCCATTTGGTCTAAAGTCCAGTTTACACCCAAAGTTTCTTTGTTAGTTTTCTGTTTAGATGACCTATCTGATGCAGAAAGTGAGGGGTAAAATATCTCCACAATTATTGCATTGTAATTTCTCTCTCTCTAGGTCTGATAATATTTGTTTTATTAATATCGGTCCTCCAGTGCAGGGTACATGCATATTTAGGATTTTTATAACCTCTGGCTGTATTGATATTTTTATAATTATGTAATGACTTTCTTTGGCATTTTTTTTTTCTTGACTTAAAGTCTGTTTTATCAGATATAAGCATAGCTACATCTGCCTGCATTTAGTTTCTGTTTCTGTGGAATGTCTTTTTCCATCCCTTTACTTTTAGTTTCTCTGTGTCTTTTCTGATAAGGCAAGTTTCTTGTAAGCAACTTAGCTGGACTGTACTTTTCAAATCTATTCATCAATTCTATATCGTTTCCTTTAGTATGTTTCATTCAAGGTCAATATGTGAGACTTTGTTTCTGTCATATTGTTAATTTTTTTCTGGTTCATATCTTCTTTTCTTTCTTTGTCATTATGATTGGGTGAATTTCTGTAGTGATGCATTTGGATGCTTATTCTTCATCCTTTGTGTGATTGTTTTACTAGTAAGTGTTATACTTCCATGTGTTTTCATTATGAATCCCTTGAGCATTGTTTGTATGGCTGATCTAGTGGTCACAAATTTCCTTAGCATTTTCTTGTCTGAGAAAGACTTTTCTCCTTTTTCATTTAAAAATAATAATTTTGCTGAATATAACAATGTTTTTTTCTTTCAGAACTTCAAATATATTATGCCATTCTCTTTTGCCTTGTGAAGTTTCTGCTGATAAATCTGATTTTAGTCTTATGGGATTTCCTTTATAATTCACTGGCACTTTTCTTTTCTTGCTTTCAAAATTCACTCTTTATTTTTTACTTTTGATAGTCTGTCTATAATATGCTGTAGAAAGAACTTTTTGCATTTTATCTTCCTGGGGATCACTGATACTCAGGTATATGAATGTCTAAATATCTTTCTAGACTTGAGAAGTTTTCATCTATTATTTTGTTAAATAAGTTTTCTGAGTTTTTCATTTTTTCATTACTTCCTTGTATGCCAATAATTCAAAAATTTGGTCACTTTAAGTTGTCCCAAATGTCATGAAGTCTTTGCTAATTCTTTTATATATTTTCTTTCTTTCTTTCTGCATAATTTCAAAAGATCTTTTCAGTTCTGAGATTTTTTCTTTTGCTTTATATAATCTATTGTTGAAGCTTTCAAATGTATTTTGTATTTCCTTCAATGAATTATTAAATTTCAAATTTTGCATTTGGTTCTTATTTGAAATATCTATCTCCTTGGTAAAGTTTTCATTCATATCCTAAATTGTTTTTCTGATTTTTTGCATTATTTTTCAGAATTTTTTTATAGTTTGCTGAGTTTCTTTAAAATCACTATTTTGAATTCTTCATCTGGGATTTTGAAAATTTATTTTTTATTATGATCTATTACTAGAGAATTATTATGTTACTTTGGAAGTGTCATATTTTCTTACTTTTTAATATGTCCTATGTTCTTACATTGATATCTATCCATCTGTTGTAACCATCACTTCTTATTTTACTTTTTTGAATTTACTTTTTTTTTTTAATTTACTTTTTTTTATTTATTTTTATTTTATATTTATTTTATTGAATTTATTTTTTTAAAATATTTATAAAATATTTAAAATAAAGATTTTAAAATATTTAAAATATTTAAAATAAAATATTTTAAAATATTTAAAATAAAATAAAAAATATATTTATTTTATTGAATTTATTTTATATTTATTTTATTGAATTTATTTTTTTTTTGAATTTACTTTTGCAGGGGAGAATAGTTCCCTGAATATGTACTTATGGTGTTGTTCAGGTTGCGCAAATTGGCTTTGATTCTGGATGCATGTAGTCTCTGCTTGACTTTTTTGACTGTAAGTAGAATTAGTGATATCTGATTTTTCTCAGTGGATTAAGGTGAAGTTATTGTTTATTATTATTATTACTGAAATGGAGTCTCACTCTGTCACCCAGGCTGGAGTGCAGTGGTGCAATGTCGGCTCACTGCAACCTCCACCTCCCAGGTTCAAGCGATTCTCCTGCCTCAACATCCTGAGTAGTTAGGATTGCAGGCACCCACCACCATGCCCAGCTAATTTTGTATTTTTAATAGAGATGAGGTTCCACCATGTTGGTCAGGCTGGTTTCGAACTGCTGACCTAAGATAATCCTCCTGCCTCAGTCTCCCCAAGTGCTGGGATTAGAGGTGTGAGCCATTGTACCTGGCCAAGGAAGTTATTAAGGGAGGCTGTGCCAGGTAAGCCTTTTTAGGCCCCAGGGGTGGCAGTGGTGGGCTGAGCATTTCTATCTTGAATCCCAGGATGGTTTTTGTTGGCAGTAATGTACAGCAAGCTGTGTCCTGGGCTTCTAGGTGACTTTCTCAAATCCCAAAAGAGGCAGTGGTGAACTGGACAGGTGGGTGGATTTTCAGGCCTCTGGGCAAGTAGTGTGGTGTGAGCAATCACAGTAGCAATGGTGGGAAAATTTTGTAAGTCAAGAGCAGTGTGTGTCGATATTGGTGATGGCTGTGATAGGCTGGGCTAGCCAGTCTCTCAGTCCCCAAGTAGCTCTTGCAGGTAGGTGCTAGATGAAGTGATAGAGTCAAGAAATTTAGGTCCAACTTCAGACTCTTGCTGTGCATGCTCAGATCCAGGGTAGTGAACTGGTTTTAGCAATCCCCAGGACCCTGGGCAGTATACTCTGTCTCAGAGGAGAGGCACAAAGATGGGGTAAAAATGCTTGTTCTCCAGCTTCTAAATGGTGAGAGTAGGCATCAGCCATAGTGAACAGGGCCAGAGTGATCCTCAGGTCCCAAGGAGACTGCTTGGGTAAGGGGTGGTAGCAGCCAACTGAGGCTCTGCCACTGAAGTGAATAAGGCTGACCTTGGCAGCCACAGGCTAAACCAGCCTATAGGGAATGCATGTACCTTTCATGCTGGCAGGGCTTGCCCCAAAGCCCTGGTTGCAGCAGACCCTACCCAGCACACAATTAAGTTCCAGCAGCAACTTTGTTCCACTTGTGTCCCACTTTCAGCCTTGTCAGTGGTTGCTTCTTAGCACTTGCTGCTGCAAACCATGCTTCTCTCACTTCTTAAGCCTAGCTGCAAGAGTGCCCCCAGCTTGCACACCAGTCTCAGTAACAACAGCCCAATTTTCTCAGACACCTCACACCCAATACGGTTGGACCACAGGAGAGTGTGCAGTCTGACAAAGGCTAGGTTGAAAATAACAACTTTTTATAGCTGCTTAGTTCTCAGAAAGTGTGTGGGACGCAGTGCAAGCACCCTCCCTAGAGCATTTTCATCTCACAGTATCCTGGACACTTACTTTGTTAGCTTCAGGGCTAGGAGATTCAAGGGGCTCTCCCACTGACGGGACCGCACAATTCCTACGTGAGGATGTGGGCCCTGTGTCGAAAACTCATTTCCAACATCCACCCAATCCCCGGCAAACAAACTGCAAGTTTCCTTCTCCATCCTTGCTTTTGGTGTTTCCTGTCACTTTTCTGTGGAAATTCCATGTTATTTCTTTGATAATGTATTTTAAGTGTCCTTGTCTATATACTATTTTCTTTTTTTAAGTGGAGGAGGAGGCCATGTAATGTTTGTCAGCCAACTTTAATATCATCCCTACTATTTTAAAATTTAACAACTCTAAATGTTGATTAATTGGTACCTTGAAAAGATAAGTGAAGATATAGCTGACTTCACCAACTCTGCTTTCTTGTCTTATTCTGCCCCAAACTTTCACTCAAGCCTTTGAAACTAACATTGGGCAATTAAAGAATGACAATACCTCCTCTAAAATACTTGAGTGATTTTTAACTTCTGAGAAATAATCCATGAGGCTCACATTTACATAAGAAAGCTAATAAGAAGGATAGAAGCAGGATTTTAATTTCTGATACTTTCCTACCTGTTATACTTAAAAAGGTAGTTGCTTTGAATAACAAAACATACAAGAAAAATATTCACTTCAGAATAAGACTCTTCTTGCTCTAACGAATTAAGATTTTTACAACACTTACTTTTTCTTAAGTTATCATATAAAAGGTCACAGCATTCAAGTTTTGATTTCTTAAATGGAAAACAGTTTAACTTAAACACTGTATATCTAAGCAGTTATTTTTTATTTCTTCAGTCATAGTTAGTATGGTTTGTTTCTCAACTTTGGTGTTTGAAGACAGTAATATCTACGTTTATTTCCTTCATTGCTAAAGAAACTAAATTCAATCATATTTACACTTACTTTTGCATCTTAAATATCTGTAATGGTGTTAAAATTCCCTTTATGCTTTTGCTATAAATTCATTTAAAAAGCTGAAAATCTACAAATGTGTTTGTATTATGACTACTTCATATTTCAAAGCCAAGTACTCATATTTACTTATTTTATTGTTTTTTTTTCTGAGTTTCCAGTTGTCTTCTACTTTTGCATTTTCTAATTTTCTCTAGAATAGTCAAGTCTTTTCTTATCATATTCTTTATTATATGGAAAAGATAGATTACAAATTTGAATTGAATAACACTGGAAACAAAACCAGAAAGCTGTTGCCTTATACAAGCTGAAATATAAAAGGAGCTTAAATGACAACAATGGCAGTAAGATCAGCTCAAATTCATCATTATTATGGGTAAAACAGCTGGAAGCACACATCTTCCATACAGTGTGTCAGTATCATCATTTTGCACAGAAAGTATTGCACAGTATCATTATATTTTCTATTGTGCAAATTCTAAGATTAGTGACCGTAAACAACATTGTAGGTCTTAGAAATTTCACAGTTGACAAATTTAGTAAACACACACACACACACACACACACACACACACACACAAATTCTATAGCTATCAGTTTAGCATTATGTCACAATTTTATTGTACTTTTAAGAGCTACACTAAGATTTTTATTAGCTTTTTTTTTAAGTTACAGGGATAAAAATGTCCTGAATTACAGTAAAGTTAGGGCTTTTTGCAACATGGTAGCCTTAATAGACAATAATTAATTGGGGTATGTATGTGTTGATGGGTAGTGGTTAGTATTTTTAAAGGATGACCTTGACATGGTTTGTGAGGCCTCCAAAGCAATTACTGAAAAAAACTGAGATGAAAAGCAATGGATAAAGCAGAGAGAACTGCTTGAATTAGTTCCAATCATAGACATTGCTCAACAGCATTAGATGATAGTTAACTTTTTATGAGGGAAGACACGAGGTAATTAAATCTTGACATACAATTATGAAAGAAAATATCAGGTAACAATCTTTCTATGAAATATAAAAGAAGAAAAGACATTTTCTGAAAACTTGCCTGATGCTCTGTCATCTGAAACTATTCTTTATGAGTGCAGGGTGAAGGTCAAGGAGGTATCTCAACTCCATCAATCCTTTGGACAGTTACAAATGACCTTTCGCTTTCCATAAGACATTCAATATTCTGAATTGGAGGGATACATTTTTCTGTGTTTAGAAAATAGCAAAATTGAAACCTTTCCTATTGCGGGAGGTTCACTTCTGTTGACTCTCTCGGACAGCCTGTTCATTCCCAAAGCTTGTGGAAGCTATGATCTTATTTGCATTAGCTACCTAATCTAGAAAAAAAACATCAATTTTATTTTATCTATCAGAAAATCTACTGCTGAATAACTTTCACTCAAGCCTTTTAAAACCTAACATTGGCCAATCAGAGAATGACAATACCTCCTTTAAAATACTTGAGTGATTTTTAACTTCTGAGAAATAATCTCCAAGTTTCACATTTACATGAGAAAGCTAATAAGGCAGATAGAAGGAAGATTTTAATTTCTGATTTTTTCCTACCTGATATTCTTAAAAAGTAGTTATTCTGAATAACAATTAAAATACACAAGAGAAATTTTCACTTCAGAACTAAGACTCTTCTTGCTCTAATGAATTAAGATTTTTACAACACTTACTTTTTCTTAAATTTTCTATAAAAGGTCACAGTAATCAAGTTGTCATCAACTTATCAAATATATAGTGGAACAACTACTGGCTAAAATTACATTTATCATTACTTTAAGGTAATACAAGATTTATACAATACTTATGAATAAGTGCATTGTGACAGGGAGTTATAAAATTATGTGCTAAAATGCATCTGACACCATTTCAAAGAGTAAGGCATTGTATTATTTACTTGATTATTTGTTTAATATAAAAATAATGAGTCTCTGCTATGTCTTGGGGACTACTCTAGGCACTAGTAATACAGCAAAGGAGCAAGATAGACAATATTCTTGCCCTTGTGGAGTTTCCACTGTGGAAAGATGTATAAGCATAAAAATAAATAAATAAATAAATAAATGATATAATTCCAACATTGTTAAATCCACTGGAGAAATAGGACAGAGCAATGGGTTGCATTAGGTTAAGTTGGAGCAGAGTAGTATATTTTACACAGTGTGGTCAGGGAATCTTTGAATGAAGTATGTACTTTTGCCTGAAGGTATTAGAATTGAGAAAGAAATATAAGTCATTTAACTAGCAATTGATTAAAGCTATGGTCAACTGATTTGCATTCTTTCCTAAGTCATTTCTCCAGTTGAGCCATTCATAGTGATTTTTACCTATGCTCATTATTTATTCTTTTTAAAGAGCATGGTAGTTGTTGATCACTGACTAATCATATAGGAAAATTACAGAATACACTAATTTCTTTAAATTTCTTATATTGCCTGCAATACAACTATAAATAAATCAGTATTTTTTAGAATAATGTTGTATGTTTAAGTTTGGAAGAAGTTCATATTACAGATAAACTTTTTCATTTTCTAAATATTGTCTTTGTTTTTTATAAATTCCAGAATTTGTTGGGAAGTTATTATAACATTATCCAAAGTTCCATCATATATTATGTATAAGAGGATACAGAGAATAATTTTTGTTAGCTGTACACAAATATAGACAACTAAAGACAACCCAAAGAGAATTGACAAAGCAGAAAACAAAAGGAATAAAGCATACTGATGATAATGTTATTAAAATGTTAAACAGAGCTTTGAAATTTAATTCAAATAAAATAACTTTATGGTAAGTCATGATTAGTTCTATTCAGAGTGTAGTTGGGTTCATGTTAGTTGATCTCAAGGTTTTGCAGAAGTATGAATGCAGTACTGTTACTTGCCTCATCTAAGAGCAAGCACTTAAGCTTTTAATGACAAATGAAATCCAGTTAAGAAAAATAATACACTTTAAATTAGAACTTAATTGCAGCAAGATTTTCTGTTTTTAACAGGAAAAAGTAGTTTACTCTTTTAGGATGGAATTTATTCAATTTTACAAATAAAGGCTTTGATTTTTGTTTGTTGTAAGCTGAGATGCAAAATATCCTATTGTTAAATCAGATTCATGAGAATCAGAGACCTTAGCTAGTATCAAGCTTTTCTATTAAATTCAAAGATAGAAGTGATGAGGCACAAGCAAAGCAGGAAGAGGTCTGAGATAGCTAGACTCTTATCAGGTTCTATTTGGCTGTATCATATTTGTAGGGTTTGTTTCCGAGGATAAAACGAAGAAACTGAGGCCAGCACCAAAATAATCCAATGCAAGGGAATTTATTCAGGCTCCTGGGTGAGGTTCTGCGGTCCGGACAGGAGGGGCCGGAGAAGTCACACAGACTCCTCTCAGACAGGGGGTTTTATAGGGAGTGAAACAGCTCGATTGGTTGTGGGCGAGCAAGACTGCTATTGAGTAAGTTACAAGCCTTGACCTAGGACTTGGCTTGTTATTGGTTGGAATTACTTGCCTGCTATTGGTTGTTAAAGCTCGACTGCTATTGATTGTTAAGACTCGGCTGCTATTGGTTGTTAGGGCTTAGCTGCTATTGGTTATTAAGAAGCTATGATTGCAGCACCTTGTTTGCATCCTGAGCTCTTTAACAGAAGACCAGACCATGCAAGCAAGGGAGAAGGGAACATGCGCAAGCATGTCGGAGCTTGCTCAGGGCTTGTAAAAGGGAAAAAAGGAGCGGGGGGGCGGGTGGTGGTTGTACATCTGAGCTCCCAGCAAGGCAACCAGCCTTATATTCATTCTGACTCAGCTTAACCTGTGAGACTGTGAGACTTTTAATGATGTCTGTGGCCACATTACTTACATGGAAGGAGCCATTTCGGTTATGAAACGTCTCCATGTGACACTCAGTTACATTTACTATTTTCCAGGAATCCACATGGATTTATGCAACATGATTTGGCAGATTCCAGATTTGCTTACTATCAACAATACTTATTAGGTATATCCTAGTATATCCACAGATATGAATTTTCCTGTTAGCAAATAACAAATCTTTTACCACAAGGTCCATTATTAATCTTTTTTACATTTGACTGTGTCCAATTTTCTCCATCTTTGGGGCATCATCTTTATGCCCTCTCCAGATAGGAAAAAAAAGAAAGAAAAACAAATGTTTAACCATTTATTTCCCATAGGCAAATATGCTACACTCATTTCAAATTATTCATTTCAGGTTTACATGCTCTGGTAGAGGAGCTGCCCTAATCTGAGCTAGTGAGGAGCATGTCCACCAGGAGACATCTGTGATGGGGTAGAAAAAATTTCGTTCTACTCCTCCTGTTGCTCCTAAGCAGAAAATCTTAGCTCCATCTCCAAATAAGTATCATTTCCAATTGATCGTTGCAACCAAATCATTAAAATAATTCCTAAAACTATAGTTTCATTACTTCCCCCACATATTTAGCTTAAAGATAAAAGGGAAAAATAATTTTCTTCAGCTACATTTACAGGTAGCTCAATAAAAACCCAAGAACGAAAGTGCGTGCATTGTTTACGTATTCACATCTACAGTCATACCACCTGGATTGAAACCTGGCTTTACTCTTTTCACCTATGTGATGTTGGAAAGATTGTCCAATCTCTACTTGCTTTTTTCTACTATAAATTGAGGATTAAATTATACTCTCTTAATATTGTTGCAATAATTAAATAACATATGTAAAACTCTGAGAAGCAACTGATTTCAAAAATAGCATGATTTTAATAATCATTTAAGCCTTCTGAGTTGTGATTGTGCTGTAACACTTATTCAGTTTTTCTATTTGAATATGCTATTACCAAAACACAATTATACTCAGTTAACTTACTCTGACATCATCTGTATCCTATTGTTTACATTTATTAAATTTGATTTTTATGTTGCTATTGTGTTGTAGAGGTTACATTAATAGTAACAGGTTGATTCTAATGTCATTACTTGAAACATAATATGAATAGTGAAAATAATACAATCATTGAAACTTAGAACAATATTATGTATTTAAATTCAAACAGACTTAAGTAGAACTATAGATTGTGAACCTTCATAATGCTGGTAAAATGAACATAAGATTGTAATTATTTTCACAAGTAGCTGAAAGAGAAGCAACGTGCAAATAGGAAATTTGAACTTAGTGTCAAAATACTATATTTATTTAACTAATAATTTATTTAATTTTAGTGTTCAGTGTGTTTTGGTCAATTTTTTTGTTGTTTTGTTAGCTACACCTTTATCTTCAGAGTATTCTTTCTGGTAATCTGATTGAAACACATTGGAATAATGGCAAATAATGCTTTACTATATTAAATAAATATTGTCCAAGAAGACAAAAAAAGACCAAAATTATAGCAGTATCATTCTAAGTTGCACTTTTTGTGACAAAGACAGATGCACTATTTCTGAGAAGCTCATAAAACTGGTATAAAATATATGACAAGGTGAGTAAGATGTATTGATTATTGGCAAAATCTCTTTATTAAGTAACACAGTTGTATAGTGCATAGTTCAAGTGGCATATATGGCAGAAGAAAACTGACTACTGAGTGGATGGGTTGGTAGATACCTGTCATTGCAGTCAAAGGACTCCACCGTTGTGCAGAGTATGAGCCTCTCTTAGCAATTTGCAAAAAGATATGGAAAAAGTATGGGAGAAAAATATTTTGTTCTTTTATAACTGAAATATCATAATGTAAGAGGAGTTTTCTTGTTTCTTATTTTGGTAAAGGCATACTTAATTATTAATACTTATATTTTATTGCCAGACACAGTGGTTTTCTCTTATAACTCGAGCTCTTCAAGGTTGATACAGGAGAATCATTTGAGCCCAGAAGTTCAAAGCTGCAGTCAGCTAGAATTGGGATTGTGCCACTGCACTCCAATCTTAGTGACAGAGTCAGATGCCATCTCTAAATAAATAGAAAATAGAAATATTATTACTATTTCATTTCTGGAATCATAATATTAACTGAGAAAGCTACTCAGAATCAATTGTAATGGAGCAGCAACCACTGACAAAGTGTCTACTTCTAAATGAAGTCCCCAAATTGCCCTCCTAATAGAACATGTGGAAGACACCAATAGAGCTTTTTAGTTTGTTTTTAGAGTTAAAATAAATAATAAACATAGCATATAAGAAATGCACTAAGTTCCAGTCACAAATAATGTAAGTACATTTTTTCAACTTCTATTGAGTTCAAAATTTTGATTTTTCATTCTGAAGTATGTGTCTGGTGAAAAATCTTCAAGCTAGTTTGGAAAATGGATAAAATATGAACATTGCTTTATGACGTTGATATTGCCAGGAAATTTCATTTCTATGAGATTACATCTAAGAGATGTAATTCAGTAATAAATGCATTATCTTCAAATGCCTGAATCTGTCATTTGAGAGTCAATACATTAGGTTTTAAATGTTGACAGTTATGTATCAGCATTTATTAAGGAGATAAGCAAATGAATTAACCAATGACAACTCATTCAAGGGACCTGGTGGGAGGTGATGGGATCATGATTTCCCTCATGCTATTCTCAGGATATTGAAATGAGACCTGATGGTTTAAAAGTGTTTGGCAGTTTCCACCTTAGCTTTTTCTTTCTCTCCTGCTGTCATGGAAAACCTGCCTTGTTTCCTCTTTGCCTTCTGCACTGATTGTGTTTTTTGAGGCCTCTATAGCCATGCAGTACTGTGAGTCAATTACACGTTTTTTTTTAAATAAATTATCCAGTCTTCATGTAGTATCGTTATAGCAGTGTGAAAATGAACTAATATATGCTCTAAATATATGTTATTTTTACCAGAATTACCTTTTTCAGTTTGGGCTTAGCTTTTACTTTAGAGGTTTTTTTTTTTTTTTACATAAATAAAAGTATAAATTTTAATATAGTTGGATATATCTGTTACTTTATTGTTTGTGTCTTAGGCATGTTTTAAAAATAATAAACATTTTCCTATGCCCATGCATTCATACTTCTTTTTCTTAAAAGTTTTATAGTTTTACTTTATACATCTTTAGTTCATGTGAAATTTGTGTTTTTCATATGAGAGTGTTATAGAAACTTAGTTTTTATTTTTGAAATATATAGAATCAATCATGCTACATTCTTCATTAAGAAATCCATAATTTCCCATTATTTGCCATTCCAGTCTTTACATATAAAGAATCTCTGAGATTCTTGATCTATTTGTCTATCCTTGTTCCAAAAATTCACTGTTGTAATTTCCGTGATTTATAATGTATTGACACACTTTTCTTCTTTCTTTGAATGTACCATGACTACCTTTTATAGATTCAGAATTTATATTATTATATAAAATCTATTTATATTGATTTTAGAATCTATATTCTGTGCTCCTCCAAAAGTGTCAGTAAAATTATGAGTATCTGACATGGTTTGGATTTGCGTCTCCACCCAAATCTCATGTTGACTTGTAAGTCACAGATCATGGGGACATATTTCCCCCTTGCTGTTCTAATGATAATCAGTGAGTTCTCACAAGCTCTGGTTCTTTAAAAGTTTGTAGCACCCCCACCCCCAACTCTCTTTCACCTTCTCCATCCATGTAAGATGTACTTCCTTCCCCTTCACATCCAGCCATGATTGTAAATTTCCTGAGGCCTCCCACCCATGCTTTCTGCACAGCCTGTGGAACCGTGAGTCAACTAAATCTCTTAACTTTATAAATTATCAAGTCCCTGGTAGTTCTTTATAGTAATGCAAGAACAGATTAATACAGATAATTGGTACCAAGGAGTGGGACATTACTATAAAAATACCTGAAACTGTGGAAGCAACTTTGGAACTGGATAATAACTGACAGATGTTGGAACAATTTGCAGGGCTCAGAAGAAGACAGGAAGATGAGGGAATATTTGGAACTTCTTAGAAACTTGTTGAATGGTTGTGACCATTCAACTAAACATTTAACTAAATGCCGATAGTGATATGGACATTGAAGTCCAGGTTGTTGTGGTTTCAGATGGAGATGAGGAACTTGTTGGAACTGCAACAAATGTCACATTTGTTATGAGTTAGCAAAGAGGTTGGAGGCATTGTGCCCCTGTCCTATAGATCTGTGGAACTTTGGACTTGAGAGAGACAATTTAGTGTATCTAATGGAGGAAATTTCCAAGCAGCAAAGCATTCAAGATACGACTTGGCTGCTTCTAACAGTGTTTGTTCATATGAATGAGAAGAGATGATCTGAAACTGCAACTTACATTTAAAAGGGAAGCAGAGCATAAAAGGTAGGAAAACATAAAGCCTTATCATGTGGTAGAAAAGAAAAACCATTTTCAGGGGAGGAATTCAAGCTGGCTATAGAATCTGCAGTAAGTAAAGAGGAGATGATGTTAATAGCCAAGACAATGGGAAAAAATGCCTAGAAGGTTTTTTAGAGACACTTGCAGCAGCCCCTCCCATCACAAGTCCAGAGGTCTAAAAGGAAATAATGGTTTCATGGGCTGGGCTCCAGGACCCACTGCCCTGTGAAATCTCAGGATGTTGCTCCCTGTGTACCAGCTGCTTTAGCTCCAGCTATGGCTAAAAGGGCCCCATATACATCTCAGGCTGTTGATCCAGAGGGTGCAAACTATAAGCCTTGGCAGTTTCATGTGATGATAAACCTATGGGTGCACAAATGGCAAGAGTTGAGGCCTTGGGAGCTTCCGACTAGATTTCAGAGGATGTATGGAAACACGTTAGTGTCCAGGCAGAAGTCTGCTACAGGAGTAGAGCCCTGATGGAAAATCTCTACCAGGACAGTTTGGAGGGCAAATACGTGGTTGGAGCCTCAGAGTCCCCATTGTGGCACTCTCTCATGGAGCTGTGAGAAGAGGACCATCATTCTCCAGACCCCATTGACAACTGGCACTATGTACCTGGAAAAGCCACAGACACTCAATGCCAGCCCATGAAAGAAGCCCAAGGGACTTTACCCTGTGTATCCACGAGGGTGGAGCTGCTGAAGGCCTTTGGAGACACTTCTTACATCATTGTGGCCTGAATGTGAGACTTGGAGGCAAAGGAGATTATTTTGGAGCTTTGAGATTTAATAACTGCCCTGCTGGGTTTCAGTCTTGCCTGGGGGCCTGTAGACCTTTGTTTTGGCTGATTTCTCCATTTTAAAATGGGAGTATTTACCCAATGGCTATACACTTATTGTGTCTTGGAAGTAACTACTTGTTTGTTCGTTTTAATTTTACAGGCTCATAGGCAGACTGGGCTTGCTTTGTTTCAGATGAGACTTAGACTATGAACTTTTGAATTAATGCTGAATTGACATAAGACTTTGCAAAAACTGTTGAGAAGGAATGATTGAATTTTGCAATGTGAGAAAGTCATGAGACTTCGGAGGGGCTAGGACGGAATCATATGATTTGGATTTGTGACTTTGCCCAAATCTCATATAAAATTTTAATCCCCAGTGTTGGAGGAGGGGCTGGGTGGGAGGTGAGTGGATCATGGGGACAGACTTCCCCTTTGCTTTTCCTGTTATAGTGAGTGGGTTCTCAGGAGATTTGATTGTTTAAAAGTGTGTAGCACCTCCGCTTTGCTCTCTTCTTCCTGCTCTGTCCATGAAAGAAGTTCCTCCTTTCCTGTCACCTTCCACCATAATTGTAAGTTTCTTGAGGCCTTTGTACTATGCTTCCTGTAAAGCTTGTGGAATTGTGAGTCAACTAAATCTCTTTTCTTTATGAATTATCCAGTCTTGGGTAATTCTTTATAGCAATGCAAGAACGAACTAATACAGTATCATATCTTTAATTTTATGAATCTCCATGGCAATTTATGTTGACAATTAAGATAGTGAATGTTCCCATCTATTAAAACACTTTCTAAAAATTTTTAGATATCCTTTAATGCCTTTTATTAAAGTTTTACAATTTTTACTGTAAAAGATTCGGAGAATGTGCTATTGACAAATATTCATTTTTCCTCCCTGTGGGTGGATTCTTGTTCCCTGTTTTGTGGAACTCAGTTATTCCATGAAAATAATTCGATTTCTTTTGATCAATAAATAAAATATAAGAAGAAGTGACACGTATGACTTCTGTGAGACATCACATACTTTCCTGTTCTCTCTTTCCTTCTGTTGCATCAGCTTGAATCCAAAGTGAAGACAGTATGAAATTGAGCCAAAGTTGTCCCAAGGTGGATGTGTAGTTTAAATAAAAATAAACATTTCTGTTGTTCACCACTCATTTGTGGGGTAGCATTTTAGTATACAATAACCTAGCCTATCTTGACAGAACAAAAATTTCTTTCACACAGTTTTTTTTTTTTCTTGTTTTTACCTTTTGTTGTCGTTGCCATTTTATCATAAGCTATGTTTAGGGTCTTGCTCTTTTATAAAATTTGTCAATCTTGGCCTTTTGTAGTGTATTTAGATTATTTTTTTCGCACAATGATTATTGACATGTTTTGATTTAAATCTACCAGCTTTCTGTTTCCTGTTTTTCCTTACTACTAAGGGAAGAATCATCTTAGTACTCTTACTAATGTCCGGTGAATTATAAAGTTCTTGACTTTGGATTTGGAAACAAGCACTATTCCTGGCTCCATGTAAGCCTTGAGTATTGCTTCTTTTAATCTTTTCGGGTAGTGTTTTCCTCAGTTCCCAGTAGTATTCTCACATTCCTACATCTATTAGGACTCAATTGCATATTTCAGTGAGACCTTCTGAAGCTCTCTGGGGCAATCTCACTGTGTAGCCCTCTACCCTTTGGTACCGTGCACTGCCAACACAAGCTGCCTTGGCTTTGCAGAGTCCCAGTTCTGTTTCCTTTATTCAGGTTGACTGCTAGACTCTGCCTGGTTATCTCCTTCCCGATTTCCAAACTAGAGTATTTACTGGATATTACCTAGTACTATTTTGAGGTCCACCTTATTTGTTTTCCATATCTCAAGGAATCATTGTCCTTTGTTGACAGATGTCCAATATCTTGAGAGCCATTTTTTTTTTAAATAGCCTGCAAATTTATTTCTACAGAAAAATTGCTAACAGTTTAAGAATTAATGGAACAACTATAAAGCTACAAAGACGTTGATCAGTTCATGCTTTGTACTGCAGTGTATAGTTTAGAAATATTTAGCTGCTAAATTTGAGTGAGCAAGGCCTTTCTTGCATTAATTCAGGATCTTGATTTCAGTACTTTATTTTGAAGTAATTAGCCAAAATCAATTAACATTTACCAAATCCAAGAGAAAACTATGTTTGAATTGGAAAGAAAATTAATTTGCAATTGTAGGCATAAATAGCTAGAATACTTAGAAGGAATCATTTTCATGGGAAGTTCCTTACATTATTTAGTGGATACCTACGCTTTGCAGATGTACAGATTGAAGTTAATATTATTTCTAAAAATTTTTTTAAGGGAAGGCAGAAGAATATTATAAGCACTTGATTAATTGACTAGCTATGCAGATCATGGTGCCCTGTACTCAAAATGATACTGAAACCACACTGAAAAATTGTTGTTTGATCACTCTATGAAGATAACTATTCTCTTATAATCATATTGCTCTGTGCACATTGCAAATTGATTATTTTTTTACAATACTCTGTGCACATTGCAAATTGATTATTTTTTTACAATACTCTCTCCCTTGTTGAAACTGTGAAACATTCTATTGCTTTAATTGAAGCTTGAGGAATATTTTAATCTATTTGAAAAAAAGAAAAAAAAAGAACTAGATCAATGAACCCTAGATTTTAAAAAAAACCTAGATGAAAATATATTTATAAATTCATGCTTGAGATAGTTATTACTTCAAGATCCATTTAGATCTTTTAGATATACTTTTATCATGGAGGACATGCTAATTTTTCTAAATTGTCTTATAAGTAACAAAATTATTTCAAGATTCTTAAGGAGATATTATTTCACTGGTCAAATAATTTCAGAAAATGTGATATTTTATAGCTCCCTCTTAGAAATTTATACTGTGCATTAACTTTTAAAAGCTCAGGGAAATTCTGCTAAAACAACCTAAGTTTTGTTTATTTTAGCAGAATTTCCCTGAGTTTTTGAAGGTTAGTGCACATTTTGTCATATACTTGTGGGCTGCATGTATAGTGTTCTTCATGTCTTTGTCCACTTTTTAATGAGTTTGCTTGTTTTTTTGCTTGATAAGTTGTTTAAGTTTTTTAAGAAGTCTGGATATTAGACCTTTGTCGCATGCATAGTTTGTAAATATTTTTCCTATTCTGTAGATTGTCTGTTTATTCTGTTGATAATTCCTCTTGCTGTGCAGAAGCTCTTTAGTTTTATTAGGTTCCATTTGTCAATTTTTGATTTTTTTTGCAATTGCTTTTGGCATCTTTACCAAAAGCTTTCAAACTTTGCTGGGGCCTATGTTCAGAATGGTATTTCCTAGGTTATCTTCCAGGAATTTTATATTTTTAGATTGTATTTACTTCTTACCTTTCTAAGCATTCAAATACATTGCTATGGATTTGTAATCTAGCTCTCCTTTTTCTCCTTTGTGTCTATGTACAGATTTTTCTGTATTTCTGTAAAAGTTGTTATATTGCAAAGCTTTTGGGCCAGATCCTCTTAAGTAAGTTAGCTGTATCCAGAGTGCAAATGAGATATTGTTCAAAGTGTGTTATCTTTTCAAGACAACCCAATCATCAGTGACATAGGCCCTGGATGGCCTTAGTTTATATTCAGGGCAATGTTTACTATCCATGAAGATCTGACCTAAAATTTGATTACTTTATTCCTTGTGAAGCATATGGAGTGGAATGATAAACATAAAGCTAGACTCAATAATAATAAAGTATAAGTAAGTTTTCTTCACTCATTTGTAGAGATTATTTAAGTGTATACACAGAATATTTGCAATACGTAGAAGGTAATCAATTTACATAGTTTCTGATATGTAATTGTAAACGTAGAATTGTTTATTTTGGAGCACCCTTTCTACATATCATACTTAATTTTTGCATCGTTTGAAAAGGATATGTTTTATGAATAAATATGTAGTTAATTCTTGGGGAAATAAAATTGTTGTGCAAAGTGACCCCTTGGAAGATTTAATGTTATATTATATTATAAACTTAACACTCCCTTATTTTCTACATGTTTACCTTTGTATGTCCAATGTCTAACAGAATGTCTACTGCATAGCTGGCAATAAATAGATATGCATTGAATTAATAAATAGATAAATAATTGTTTAAATTTTGATAAACATATCTTAAGATTATATGTCCTTTTGGGGCTTTTCTTTTCCACAGCCTTGAAAACAGTTTTTAATGGTATTCAACAAATTATTTTCTGTTTAAGTCTTCACTGATTTAGTTCCTGATGACTGTAGTCCTTACATTCTGATTATTGCATAAAAATAAGTTACAGAGGGAATTTATTTTAGAAATTTACAATTTAATCTTTATGGAACTATGGATGCCATTTTCCCTGTTTTAGGTTTTTTTCTTAAATGAATATAAATGTCAGACCTAGTTAGACTGAGATGCATTGATAAGTGAGAATTTTTTTCTACATATTACTGGGTATTTTGTATATATCAGACAATGTGCTATTTTGTTGATATTCTTTTAATTCATTTTATAGCAAGAAGAAGAAAGTATCACTTCATGGAGATGAAAACTAAAGCTTAAAGTTGCTAAATAAGTTACATAAGGTTATAAGCTTATGAGTAACAAACAGATTTTGGAGTCAAAAAAATCCTTCTTCAGAAGCTGTGTCTGAAACTACTACATTACATTTCCTTACTCAGGACAGATACTTTCTATCAATTCCCAAAGTCATCACAGACCTTAAAAAGTATCTGGCACAGAGTAAGTGCTGAAATAATTTGTTATAACAGGATGGTTAAGTTCAAGTCCATTGTCATAACAAATACCAGAAAGAGAAGTTTTAAAAATAATAAATTTTAGAATTTCTGCAACAAAATAACTTCAAATATTCTTTTTGGCTCCTCATAGCGATATAAGATTTATATAATTAACAGAAAAAGGCAATAGATATTATAAAGCTTTTTGAGTCCAATATCACCTGGATGCGTAATGTAAGATACTCAAGTTAAAATATTTTTAAATATGCTAAAAATATATAAAATAATTTACTATACACTTAAAATTTATGAGGTTATACATCTCATGTTAAATGTTCTTACCACAATAAAATAAAATTATATATATAATTACATATATGTGATTATACATACATATAATATATATTTAATATATTTTTATTTTTATATTAACATTTATTTTATATATTTATATTTAATATATATTATATGTGTGTATGTATGGATTTTCCATGGAAAATGTAATATAGGGATTTATACCTGAAAATGGTTTTCCTATTTATTTTAATATTAAACTATTTACTATTACATACTTTATGTAATCTAGCCAAAATTTGCAAGATTCAAATTTTACACATCCTCTACAAAATTTGTATCAATTTTGACATCATTTAGAGACAACCAAAAAAAGTCTTAGAGACAATCAGAACTTTTTATGATAATTTCTATTTACTTTAACAAATTCGATATGTATATTTATTCCATGAAATATAAAATTACACATTTTTTTTCTGTTCAAAAATGGTTTCTACTTCTCATCAAAGTCTTCATTTATTTCCTATTCATGCCAGTAGGAATGGTTTTCCCCAGAAATATTTAAAGGCCTTACACTCTCTGTTTCACTCACTTTCCAAATCTATTTTAAATTCAGTTATTACAAATGAATAAATTTCATTCTTGATATTTTTTGCCCTATTTAAAATTTGCCTGTATTTAAACTAACACAGACAACTCACTCTTCTTCCCATAATCCCTCCCATGAACTGGGATACCAGTCTTCTGCAGTCAGGATAACAGTATATTATTTATAAACTTTATTTTTTTAATGTACAAACATTTGTATATTTGTAATGTAAATATATTCTTTCTGATATCTACACATTTGCTCCAGATCTGTAAACATTCAAACATTTTCCCTGGTGACATTACATATCTTTTCAGATTACACAAGTTCCTCTTTATTTTGAGGATCTAAAGATATGCAGCTTTCAAATAAAGGGGAAGGAATTAGACCTTGCCACTGAAGGTATAAATCAAAACCATTCTTAGTCCCCCAAAACCTATTTAAATAAAAAAAATAATAAAATAAAAATAAATAAATTTTAAAAACTTACTTAGACAATTTTACTTGCAATTAATTATAACTATAGTAGACTTAATCTTAGAAAATACTCATAAAAATATTTCTTTAAAATTAAATTTAAAGCAAACAACTACTACCCCCATTACCTACTTTATAATGTTATTATTTTTAATGCCTAATATCAGATATCAAAAACTTTAAGCTAATCCAAGTCAAACCATTAAAGGAATTAACCAAAAGATAAAATTTGCATTTAAGAATATACTAATTACTGCCACCTTATTGATCAGTTGCTGGAAACATAAAGTGAAATCAATTGGTCTAAATTAAATAGTAATAATTGCAATATATTTTTTTCTTTTATGTGAAAAAACATAAGTGGATTTCTATTTTTATTGACTTTTAAAAATATTATTATTTTAAACATTTGTTTCAAAAGTTACTAAAATTTAAGTTGTATTTGTCTTAACTCAATAGTTCCATTAAAATGTGGACCAAGAAAATGTGGCACATATATACCATGGAATACCATGTAGCCGTAAAAAAGAATGACTTCATGTCCTTTGCAGGGACATGGATAAAACTGGAAACCATTATTCTCAGCAAACTGACACAAGAACAGAAAACCAAACACTGCATGTTCTCACTCATAAGTGGGTATTGAACAATGAAAACACATGGACATGGGGCGGGGGACATCACACACTGAGGTCTGGGGGGTGGGGTCTATGGGAGGTTAGGATATAAGGGTAAATAGATGTGTTGATACTGTGTGATACCTTGCAAGGATTGAATTTTACATTCAGTTTGTGAAAATTCAGATCCTGGTTTGCCCACGGAGAGATATGTTAGTATAAATGCAGTGAATTAATATATACATGACAGAACGGACTAGTGACTAATGCAGTATATGGTGTTGTGAGAGTAGCTGAAATAATGTGTTTGAAGAACCTTAAATTTCTCAAACCAGGTGTCCCATAAATATAGAGTACTGGATTTGATGGTACAGTAATTCAACTCTATAGTGAGAAAATTGCTTACTAAAATGGAGTGAGTTACCTCTTCCCAAAATAACAAGGTTCTGGTGCAGTAATGTACTGGAAGTGATTATTTACCAAATGTCATTCCTATCTTTTGAAGTTAATCCAATTCACATCGTTAAAATGTGTATGTCTAGTGACTATTTACATTGGCTAATATCAGCTTTTCTGTACGATTTATTTAAAATATTTGTGATAGTGCATTTGCGTAGCTGTTGTTTTATAACCACTGGACATATGTATGTTAAGAAATAAAAAATGTTAATAAGTAGGTAGGTTTTTACACTTGATAGTATTAAAACAAAGTTTTACACCAGAACTTAAAAGTTCACAATTGTTACACTAGCAGAAAAAAAAATTAATTAATTAAAATGTTAAAAAATAGATTTCATAGAAACTGTCTGGTTACTGGTTGTGCTATGCAATTTGCTAGTTGAGGGTGTTAATTGTTCTAATGGAGAGAGCAATTTTAAGCTGTAATCAGGTTTAAGTCTCCATAAGATTCTTCATTTTTCTTTCCATTTGATAACAATTTTCTATAATTAATATCAGTCCTTTTTTACATCAACCAATTGCCTTAATATTACAAATAGAGTATTGTGCTCTTGCTTTACATGAGGAGTAAATTAAAAACAGATGAAATCTTCACAGCCGTCTCTTAAAAAATATTCATGTTTATAAAATAATATAAGTAAATAGTTACTGAGGATGTGAAATACATAAGAGAAAACTCATATTAGAAATGTTTGGTGATTTTTCTAAAGTTACAATAATTTAAGTTCATCAGTGCTCATGCATTTGCATGAGCATACTAAGTATTGTAAAAATGTATAGCAGTATATAAGAAGCAGATACATGTTCATTAATAGAGGAACATAAATATATTTCAATATTAGAAATAAAGTTACAATTGGACATTCAAAAATAATTTTTTAATGGAATTATTAGTTATTAGTTATGACTTGCAAAATTATCTTCAGTTTATATAAGTACAATGAATTACACAACGAAATATTTGACAGTTATAGGTCTTTTTCTTTAGTTGTTACAAGAAAGAGAAAAAATGGAAACCTACATATTAAATTATTGCCTGTGGTTATCTTCTATTAGAAGATAAGGAGAAATATATAAATCCACTTACATTGATTTGTTCTCTATTTTATTTCTGTATAATACACATTTTTCTTATTTATTAAAAATAAATAAATATTTTCAAAAAAATGATTATTTTGTGAGAACTTTGTTTTGACAACATTGAGACATAAAATAATAGAAAAATGAGTTTTAAATTAGATAATTTTTTTTTCTTTCATCTCAAATTAAATCGTTAATGATTCTGAAAGTCCTGAATGGATCTAAAATGTTGGTCTGGGCAATGTAAGTCTAGCCATTAGTGAATAAATGAAAATAATGCTCTTAAACAATTCAATATGACTAAAATAAAATGAAATAGTAGAACAGAAGGATAATGTGATAAAAATGTAAAAAAATTAATTTTAACAGGCAGAATGTGAGTATCCTGTTTCTGTGTTTCTGGATGTGACTTAAGTATAATGGAAATGGTAACCCTGATTCCAGTCAGTATTATACATATTACTAAAATATTATGAACTAAAGTAACAGCGTTGTAACTCAAAAGACAAATACCCCCTGGATATATAGAATGGAGTAATAAAATATATTATATAGTAATAGTGTTCCTGAAAAATTCAATTTTCTTGTTGTGTATGAATATCAAATTAAGGTGTTTCTTATAAAAAACATTACCTTTAAAAAAGAAGACTTCATTTAAAAACAAATTCTCTTCCATACAGAAAATAACTTCCTTGCATTCACACTTAAAATTTGATAATCCCTGACGTATATCTCATTATTATTTCATTATGTAAGAATGATCAACCTAAGGACAAAGCCATGACTGGGTTTTTTCAATCAGAGCCCCCAAGTAAATGTTACCTTGCACAGAAACAGATCCTTAGAAAATAGCGTGCATATGAGCACAAGAAAATCTTTTATCTACTGACGTTGTACAATCCTTTTTGGAAGTAAACATAGCAAAAGAAGAAATCTGTTTTTAAGTTTGTTTTGTGTTCTCAGCTAGTTTTGAGCAAAACTTGTGAAGACTATATTTTAAATTTTTGTTTCATCAACACTATGAAATATCTGCCAAGTTTTAGTTTAATGTATCAAGTACTTGTAAATTTTAGATTTTTAAACTTCCTGAGGGGCTACAAGAAGAAAAAAAATTCTGAACATTTTAGGCTTATAAAAAATTGAAAGTTATGCAGCACTTATATTTAGAACAGACTTAGTTGAATAGTTTCAGGTTACTGCCTGAGCTTGGTAGAATAACAAAATATTGCTACTGTAGAAATAAGTTACTCCGTCACTGGAGAACACTGGGAGAATCTACTTACATTTGAAGGAATATCAAATAAATGATACTCAAAGTTGAAGCAAAACCTGAACAAAAAATAAACTGCTTCATGAAAAAATAGATTAATAAACAGGTAAGAGAAAATAATTTGGCTTTCATGTTTTTATTTATTTTTTATATAAATACATACATAAACCAAAATATTTGTATGAAGTTCACAAAATGTTTTTTCAATTCAAATAAAGATTATTTTACTCAGAGTAATACATAGTATAAAATTACCTACATATTGGAGTTGAATTCCAACACCTTTTTTTCTTTAGGTGGAATTTGGTGAGCTTTTAAAAGCATCAAGTATACTCATTATTATATGCAAAGTTTTGTTGATGAAATGTTAAATCTGCTGTACTAAGCAAGGATGAATAAAATGCTTGTACATTTACTTATACATTACCTTTTACAAATATTTTCAAAGCCCTACATTTAAATTTTAAGGCTTTATGTTTAAAGTTCTGAAGTAGTATCAAAGATCATAAAGGTAACATGTCCAACCTATTAATTTCTTGGGTTTTTTTTTTTAATCAAAATGCATTTCCAGTGACCATGAGCTTTATTATCAAGTAAATGCCATTTCAGTTTTGTGTACGGATATACTTATGTTTTATAAAAGAAATATTTACTTTTCTATGTTTATGTAATTATTCAAGAAGATTCCTTTTCTGAGTTAAGGGCAAACATTTCAAAGGAAATTGGAGTTGATAAAGGTATTTGAGTTATCATTCACATGCATGCATGCATATCTTGTCTTACATTATTACTTCTGTTTCAAGACAACATTTTGACATTTGCATTCTGTTGTCTAACCATATTTACAGTAATCATTTAGATAGTATTTCTGTGTTTAGCTGCTTTCAATATTCATGATCAGTCATTTTATATAAGGGATTTATTTCATTTGTTGATTATTTTATTACTATCTCAGTGGAGCAAATATATTAGTTTGCTAGGGATGCTGAAACAATGTACTGAAAACTGGGTATCTTAAACAACAGAAACATTGCCTTGGAGTTCTGAAGGCTAGAAGTCTAAGATCAAGGTGTTGACATGGTGGTTTCATTCTGAGTGCTGTGAAGGATCTGTCTCATGCCTCTCTCCTAGTTCCTCATTCGTGGGAAATCTCTGGCATTACTTGCCTCCCTCTGTATCACTTGATCTTCACATGGCATTCTGCCTGTACGTGTGTGTCCAAATTTCTTCTTTTTGTAAGGACACCAGTCATTTTGGAAAAGAGGCCCAATTTAGTCTAGTATGATTTTGTCTTAAATAATTACATCTGCAATGATCCAGCTTATGAATAAGCTCACATTCTGAAGTACTGGGGCTTAGAACTTCAATATATTAATTTTGAGGGTGGCACAATTCAACACAGATATTTAAATAAATATCTTTAATTTAAAAAGCTAGTATTGGTGGGATAATGTTGGCAACAAGTTTACCAGTCCTTTCCCAGCTGGAATGTGTTTTAGTTCCCTTCATATACAAATAGCAATTTTGTTCATTATAATTTTTGTTTTGTTTCTTTTCTTTTCTTTTTTTTTTGACATGGAATCTCGGTCTGTCCCCCAGGCCATAGTGCAGTGCACAAACTTGGCTCACTGAAACCTCCACCTCCTGTGCTGAAGCAATTCTCTTGCCTCAGCTTCCCGAAGGAGCAGGAATCACAGCCCCCTGCGACCATGCCACACTAATTGTTGTATTTTTTCGTGGAGACAGGGTTTCACCATGTTGGCCTGGCTGGTCTCGAACCCCTGACCTCAAGTGATCTGCCCACCTCAGCCTCCCAAAGTGCTGGGACGTTATAATATTAACCCTTTTGATTAAAAAAAAAAGTTGAAGCAGGTACTCCATAAGCATCTAGTCATGAAGCCAGACTGTATCTTCTTCATAGCTATTTTTTTCTCCCCATATATTTAAAAAACATTTTTTATTATAGATATTATTTTTAAATAATTTTATCTGTCACATAGTAAGTCAATTTAATCTACAAAACCTGATGATATTTGTTAAGATGATGATTTGCTATTGAAACAGGTAACCATAGTTCATAAGAGTTAAACATTTTGAAGTCCATTTCTTGCCTGTGTAAATGTTCCTTTGTTATCAAGGTCTTCTTCCGTGAAGTCATCAAGGGCCCAGGCTCAACCTACCTTACTGCCAATCACCCTCAATATCTAGCTTCCATTTCCTGGTACAAAAATAGTTGCTGCCATCTTATCTCCATTCCACCTATAGGAAGAATAAATACAAAGACCTGATTATTTATAATCAGGGCATCGAACAGAAATTGTACGTATCACTTCTGCTCCTACCCTACCAAACAGAAGCTAGATATGTGGCCATACTTAGCGACAGGCTGTCTTGAGAAACATAGTCTTTCACTTGGGCTCAACAAAAAACTATATGAACATAGACGAAATGTTAATACATAGATATTAGCAACAACTAGCAGGCTCTGCTAGAGTCCACTTTGCTTTTCTCAAATATCTATTTATCACCTCTTCTCATGCATTAACACATTTCCCTCACTCCAAATGTGGCAACCTCAATATTCTATGCAGTTACTGTAGCCTACTCAAAGTCTCTGGAAAACGTGTAGTCTAATTTGTGAGATATGATTTTGACTCATAATGGCACAGTAATTTTCAAATAAATGACATACTATTTGTCTCTTCTTGCTCTAACAACCCCACCACACATATTTAATATGTGATAATAGAAGAAGGACATATCAACAAAAACTCCCCATTCATAATATTAAAGAATGGGAACATGTAGCAGTCTTTTTCTGTGTCAAGTGATTATTTATGTGAAAGATTTCATAGATTTGAGAGAGAAGTTATGTGAGAATGCAAATCCAAATACATGATAATTGTTCATTATAATTAAATTCAATTTTTTCCCTTGAAATACACAAAACAAGTGGCACATTGAGCCAGTCTCAGTTTTCATTATAATTAAATTCAATTTTTTCCCTTGAAATACACAAAACAAGTGGCACATTGAGCCAGTCTCAGTTATGATCACATTTGTCAGGTTGACCACAGGTGGTTGGCAATGGTCAACTGATGAACTCAATCAGGGTCCCAAATTTAAATGTCAAAATATGGATAACATACTTTATAAAAATGAAGAGAAAAATAAGTCATAATCACAAATGTTGATCAGAAAGTTAATTGATAATGTAAATAATAATTTATTTTAAATAAGTATAATAAATAGAAGCAGATTATAAATGGAGTAGAATTATATTCCTATGTTGAATCCTTTGAATAATTTACCTCCAAAGGGTAAATCTAAAAGATGTGTACTATTTTAGAATTAGATGTTTTATACATATTTACTTATGTTTTTTTCCTAAGAATGTAGCCCTCAACACCAACATTTTTGTTTTTTTAATATTTTTTCTCCAACCATGCTGTTAATATTTACGGCAGCTTGCTCAGGCTCCATCTACTGAAAGACACGGAACAGTACAGAATCTAAGAACACTGGCTCCCCAGCCACACCGTCTCTTTCACATATAGGCTCTATTATTTCCTATATTTGAAAACTTAGACATGTTATTTAGCCTTTCTGTGGCTCATGATGGACTGATTCTCCTAGTAAAAATAAGCAATTCATTCTCATCTATTTCCGCCCAGAACATTGATAATGAACTATCGGAGAAATATGAATTGGGAGTAAGAGATGTTTGTATTTTGTGTGTGTGTGAAAGAACAGATAAATTTATAAAAAAAAAAAAACTTCAAACAATAATCATAGGCCAGAGATGGAGTTTGGGGTACCCTGATTTGAGAAATCTAAGACAGTTTGGACTACATACGTTCTTCAAACTAAAAAGAAATTACTTGAAGTTCACAAAATACCACCTATACTTTGAAAACCTGTACTTGTTTTCCTTTGGATTGTAGACACTTTCATAAGAAGGGTAACTTGATGTACTTAAATATTGCTATGGGTTGAATGTTTATGTGTGCTCTAAAATTTACTTGACATGTAATCCCTAATGCAATAGTATTAAAAAGTGGAGTTTTCAGGAGGTGAGCAGGCCATGATTGTTCCACCCTCTTGGACTGGATTAGCAACTTATAAATGAACTGGAGAAAACTAGCTAGGCTTTTTTTTTTTGCCCTTCCACGTTTTATGCCCTTGCAAACTGCGCCTTGTGAGGACACAGCATTTCTCTGTTCTGAAGTACACAGAGTTCAAGGCTCCATCTTGGGGGTAGAAATCAGGCCATCATCAGACACTAAACCGACTGGTATCTTGATGTTGAACTTATCAGCCTCCAGAACTGTGAGAAATAAATTTATGTTGTTTATAAAATACCCAGTCTTAGGCATTTTCTAAATAACACCACAAATGGACTAAGACAACTTTTAAACATATGCAGATATTTTTCAACTTTTACTCTTTGAGTTTCAGATGACATTTTGCTAAATAAAACCTTTCACTGAGTGAAATTATTTTGATCTACTCATTCACTTATTCTTTTAAAAATGTTTTATATTTTATCTTGATATATTTATTATTTCCTATATATGCATTTTTAAGACTGGGTGTAGTGGCTCATGCCTGTAATCTCAGCACTTTGGGAGGCCAATGCCAGGGGATTGTTTGAGCCCAGGAGTTTTTGATCAGACTGGACAACATAATAAGACCCAGTCTTCACAAAATATTAAAAAGTTAGCCAGGCATGGTGATATGCACCTGTAGTCCCAGCTACTCAGGAGGCTGAGTGAGAAGTATCCTTTGAGCCCAGGAGTTTAAGGCTTCAGTAAACTACAATGTCACCAAGATACTCTACTTTGGGAGACAGAGTGAGACCCTATATTGGAAAAAAGAAAAAAAAAAGACCATAGTTTTGTATTGAGATAAATCAGGCATACATACTACTGTTTGTTTGTATATTCTCTTTTCTTTAAAAAAAAGGTTGATAATTTATTTACTTATGAATTCTATTGATCTCTTGGTTTTTATATAAGTAACATTTAACGAGGGATTACTAAGTCTTAATTTTTTTCAGCACTTCAATGGGTTGCTTCATTTTATTTTCATGATAATTTTAATAGGTAAAATATAATTTCCCTTTTATAATGGAGTATGGGAAGTAATGGACAAGGTCACATATTTATAAAACTGTGATCATACTCCCTCATATGTTTCCACCATGAAGCATTTATACTTACTCTAAGCCAGCAATGTTTTCTCCCCTAAGTATAGTAAAAGTGGTAGAGGGGTAACACTATTTCATGTTTCTTAAAACAGGTATCCAGTAGCATAACATTGCCACTTGAGTTTTTAGCAGGAAGGTTCCTGTAAGTACTCTGCTTATACTGTAGTTTGTGTATGGCCCTGAGATTTCTAGTGGATTGACACAAAGAAACCACTGAAAAAATTAAGTGACAATGGGGATCCTTTAATAGATGTTGGTGATAAGAGAGCCGTTGCTAGAAGAGGCCATTACTCTTGACACCAGCCATATTGGGAACTGCATAAGACCTTTATGAGTCAATAGTAGCAAGACTTAAGGCCAAAAGTAAAACTGCCATATACATAAGTGGGAGTTACTAATAATACTGATGATATAGGGAACAAAGTATACCTCCTCTTTGTCCTCTCCAAACTTTTTAGGAAGGGATTTAATATCAGATGGTGAAAACTTTGCTTAAGTTTTGTCTTTCAGTATGGTTGCATTTAAATAAGTTTTCTTCCATGATGGTGTATGTGGAGAATTGGGCATTCTGGAACAGTGAAAAAATAGGAATAGTGAATCAGCAAATTGGGACGTCTGTTCTTTAAAATTGTTTTGCTCAAAACTGATCCGTAATACTAAGTCCTCCTCACTCTAAGTCACTATACAAAGACTAATGAGTCTTCACAATGTTATAGTATATCCGAAGCAATTTCTGAAAAATTATGGAATGTTTCCTTCTTCAGAAGGCTCATGTCATTTTGCTTTCCCATTTCATATGGCATTGTGCTACCTTATTAGATAAACTTTAACCTACTAGGTAATGAAACACATAATCCACAGAAACTTGATTGGTGGATTGAGAGAGCATTGTCTCTCTCACTTTATATGTATTGGGTGATTAGTCACAGTAATTAGAATCTTAGAGTATAAAATAAGCTAAGGATTGGCTTAAGATTTCTTTATTCATTTATACATCGACCATATGTTTATTGAGTACTTTCTCTGTACTAGGCTTTATGGTAGATGATGAACATAGCAAACACTTACACGCTTAAAGAACTCACAGTTTATTAGGAAAAGCACGATTAAACAGTTCCAGAATAATAAAACGAACATTCAAGTGGAAGTATTTCAATGTCCCAGATAGGTGTCAAAATGTGGGAACCCTTAATTCTTTCCTAGAAAAGAAGAGCTCAGAAAACCACTGTGTAAGTGACACAAAATAACATATATTAAGATGCGAGGTTAACAGATTAGCTTAATTATGTGAGTTTTGTTTTGTTTTGTTTTTTTCTTGAGACGGAGTCTCTCTCTGTCACATAGGCTAGAGTGCAATGGCGCGACCTCTGCTAACTGCAACTACCGCCTGCTGTGTTCAAGCAATTCTCCTGCCCCAGTGTCCTGAGCAGCTGGGATTACAGATGCCTTTCACCATGCCTGGCTAATATTTGTATTTTCAGTAGAGATGGGGTTTCACCATATTGGCCAGGCTAATCTCAAAATCCTGACCTCATGATATGCCCACCTTGGCTTCTCAAAGTGCCAGGATTACAGATGTCAACCACTGTGCTGGCCAAGTTTGCTCTTTAAAACATCAAGATTTGTAAATAAAGTATGTTTACAAGCCAAAGATAAGATATAAACATATCCAAAATCACAGAGAATAAAAGTAGTTACAAAAATTTCTCTTATGAGAATATTTAACTAAGTGAGAAAGTATTATATTTGAATGACTAATCTGTGTAGATTCATAAAGTTTACATTTTAGACAATATAAAAACCTGGGTCACAATGAAAAATTAAAAATAATGTTTTTCTCTATTTTTAAGGTCTATTTAAATAGAAAAAAATAAAACATAGCAGTAGAGAACGGGATCAATTTTATCAGTGGCAAGTTATTTTACATATTTTTATCAGCAGCAAAGAACATTACAGTGAATGCCACAGATATGTGGGATAATATATTAGACACAGTTGAAGAAAGGAATAATGAAATAGAAAATTAGTGTGCTGGAAAATACCCTTTAGCAAATTATTGATGAGACACATAGAAGCAAAATAATTTCAATTGGGTAAAAATAAAAGACCCAATGAATATTTCAAATAAACATGTAATTCAAATTATAAAAAGAAAAGAGGGAAGAATAAAAACTTTATGTGAATAGGTAATGGCTAAGATTTGCAAAACACTGTAGAAGATGTCAATCTATATAATTAAGAATCTCTATAAATTAAAACATGATACTCAAAGTGCTGTTAAAAAAGTATTAAATAGAAAATGTAAAGAACAAATAAAAGAAGATAAAACACACATTAGCTTGAAAGGAGCAAAAGAAGGCCTGAGTATTGATACGGTAACAAAAATGATGAAAAACCAAAAGTCAATGAAATGACATCAATAGATTACTTAAGGAAATGACGGGCAACCAATAGGCATAGATGAAGTCCTCTCCTGTGGTATCAAGAGAGGCCAAGTGAGGTGCCTGAACTTTGGCCTTCACCTGGCAATGATAAGGTAGAAATGCACTTCTCCTGCCAGAGTAGTGTTGCAGTAAGCCAGTTAAAACAACAAGGTTTAAATAAAATCCAGAATCTCATAAAATAATGAAAATGTCCAGGTTGCAATAAAAAGTCAGTCATCATACCAAAAACCAGATGGACTAAATTGAAAAGAAGATAACCAATAGATAGATGCCAACTCTGTGATGATAGAGACATAAGAATTATCTGAAAAAGATTTTTCAAATCCACCATAAAAATGCTACAAAAAGCACCTATGAATTCCCTTTACACAAACACAAATATGTAAAAAGAATGCCTCAGCAAAGAAATACAAGATATAAACAACCATATAAAAGCTTTAGAAATGAAAAATTTGATAATTGAAATTACAAGCTGAGAGGATGGACTCAACAGAATAATGGAGGGAACAGAGGAAAGAATTGGTGAGCTGCAATACAGAACAACTAGAAATTACTCAGTGTAAACAACAGGCAGAAAATAGTCTAAAAAAATAAATGAGGTATCAGCTACATGGAATAATATAACAAAAGAAAAAGCATATCTATCATCTGAGTTATAGAAAATAAACAGAAAGAGGATACAGCTAAAAAGAAAAAGTATTTTTTTAAAAGGATAAAAATTTCTCAAATTTGTGTAGAGACATAAGCCTATAGTTTGAAAAAGATGAGAAAACTCCAATTAGGATAAACTCTAAACCCAAAGAAATTCATTACCAGACACATCATAATTAAACTTCTTGGAACTAAAAATGGAAATAAATTATAAGAGTAATCAGAAAAAGAAAGAAAGAAAGAAAAAGACAGCCAGAGAGTCTACAGAGGAAAACAAGTTGAATAACAACAGGTGTTTCATCAAAAACTATGAAGGCAAAGAGAAAGTGACACAGTAGTTTTCAGGAGCTCCTATATCCAGAGAAAAGAATATCCTTTAAAAATGAAGAAATCAAGATATTCTTAAATGACAGAAAATTGAGAGTTGGTCACCAGCATAGCAAGTATAAAAGCATGGTTAAAAGAAGTTATCTAAATATAAAGGATATACAATAAAAAAAGAAAGATTGGCACATCAGAAAGAAGAAATAACATGGTAAGTAAAAATATAAGGAAATACAAGATGCTTTACTTCTCTTTTTGAGTTTTCTAAATTGTGTTTGACAGTTTAAACAAAATTACTGCACTGGATGATTTGCTTCTAAAAGTATATAGAGAAAATATTTAAACCAATTATAGTAAGGGATGGTAAAGAGGCATAAGAGGAATTAAGGCTCTTTACTTCATCAAATTGCTTAAGTAATAACAGCAGTAGACTGCTACTGGGAGGCTGAGGTTCATGGTGCTTGGAAGAGTAGGAGTTTGCTTCCAGCTAGAGCTCTTAAACCTCAAAGAGCCATCCAGAAAGGTCACAACCCAGAAATAGGGGAAAAATGATAAAGTAATATAATGTGAAATTTTAACATATTTGTAAGTAATTCAGACATTATAAAATATTTTGAAAGTAATCATAATTCAAATATGAAAAATCAAACTTTGATGATTAATAATAAAGATTTTTAGAAGATAATTTGAGGACTTAAATGTATATATTAAAAAGAAGGCTAAAAAATAAATTATAATGTATAATAGCCATGTAAATAGTTATAAAAAGAATGTCATGTACATAATGAATGTATTAAAACATAAATATCAAGGAAAACAAATACAAACAAAAGAGAATAGCAATTAGAATATATATTTGTATATATAAACATATAGATATATTTATATCTAGGTATGTATTTTATATATAAATTGATGAAAGTATAAGTTGATAATGTAAACAACGTAAAATAGAGAAATAGTACAAAACATAAAGGTTATTCTTTGGCAAGAACAATCCAATTGTTACATAGCTACTAAAACTGGTGAAGAAAACAATAGCAATGTCACAAGTTTCCAATTTCACAATTTAAAAACAAAACGACACTATTGTAGACCCACAAACACTAAACCTATTAAAAGAGGACACTTAAACAACTTTACAGCAAAAATAAAAATTTTGATAAAGTTTAAAAATTTCTTACAAAGCAGCATGATTGACTGAACAAGACATAGAAAATCTGTATAGTCCTTTATCTATTAAATAAAATGAATCTTATTTAAAATATTCCCCCAAAATAAAAATCCATTCCTATTGGCTTCAAAATTATTTGCAATATTTAAGAATAAAATAATACTACATTTACACTCCAAAAAACAGAACGGAAGAAAATTTTCTCAATTTAATCATGATAGTAACACAACATTCATACCAAAAGTTGGTAAGAAATAATGGTATAGTTTTCAATTTTTGTTATGAACTTAGAAAAAAAAACTATAACCAAAGTAATAACTCAAAAGAGCAATACAGAAATTTAAATATTTTTCAGAAATAAAAGGTTGAAATAAATAAGAAAATAAGTAAATGTATTTCTGCACAATAATCACTTAATAAAAATTATCTAAATTGATGCAGAAAAATGATTTTGTAAAATCCAATATTCATAATTGCAAAAATAAAACTTTAATCATATTAGTAAAGTGTGAACTTTCATAATCTTACAAAGAATACTTCTGTAAAGATAAGCAGGAAATACTATCATGAATTGCAAAATATTAAAAGCTTTTTCCCTGAGATTAAAAATAAGATGAGAATGTCTGCTGTCACCAGTACTACTTGTCACTGGATTTGTAGACATAGCCTTGCATTAAGAATAAAACAAATAAATAAAAATGATATAGTTATTTGAAGTGTAGACTTATAATTTTTATTGTTTGCCAATATCATGATTCTAGGTCTAGGACTTTCAAATAACCTGCCAATTGTTATATTTAATAATAAATTTAGCAATTTTGCTTCATATGTGTACAAAATGTATTAAAATGTAGTTTTTAATACATTTTGTACACATATGAAGCATTTAATACATGAAGCATTTAATACACATATGAAGCATTTAATACATGAAGCATTTAATACATTTTGTACACATATGAAGCATGTGTACAAAACCTATTCAATGTATTTAATAGATTTAGTGTTTGTGGATCTAAAAACTAGAAAATAAAATATTTAGAAAGTTATTTGCAGTAACATGAATATCAAATGCTTAAGAAAAAAATAAGAAAGATGTGCTAAACATCTGTAAATAAAACCTATTAACTACCCCTGATAGAAATTGAAAAATATGTAAATATTAAAGGAATATTTAGTTTTAGAATTGGAATATTTAGTTCCAATTTTAGAATTGGAATATTTAGTTCCAATTTTAGTTCCAATATTTAGTTCCAATTTTAGAATTGGAATATTTAGTTTTAGAATTGGAAGTCCTAATTCTGCAAAAGTATTATTTATGTCTTAGGAGATATTTTAATGCAATGTTAATCATAATCTATGTGGGTTTTTAAAAATGGAAATTGACTAAATGATTGTGAAGTTTATATGGAAATAGAAAAGACTGAATTTATAAAAGGAAACCTTAAAGATGAAAAAATATGTATAATGTCTAATAGCAAGTATTAAGGCTTATTTTATGACAATGTGGTGTTGTTGCAAGGATAGGCATATAGAGCAAGGAACAAAAGAGCTCTTTCAGAAATAGGCTATCACACATCAGTTTATTCAATCTTTGACAAAATTATATTTCTCAGCAATGGGACCATAACAGTCTCTTCAATAAATGATACTAGATCATTTTATCCAGTGGGGAAAAAGTAAATCTTTATTCCTACCCGATACTACTCATTAAAATAAGTTTCACATAGGTTGTAGACCTAAATGTGAAAGTTGAAAAAAATAACATATAGTATTTATGATAGAGTAAATGCATTTAATTAATGATGATATTTCTTTACTATTGATTCAAAAGCAACAGGCGTAAAAAATACTGATAAATTAGACTACATTAACATTCAGGATAGAGCAGTAGATTGCTGCTGGGAGGCTGAGGTTTATGATGCTTGGAAGAGTAGAGTTTGCTTCCAGCCAGAGCTCTTCAGCCTTAAGGAGTCATCCAGAAAGGTGACAACCTAGAAACGGGAAAAATGATAAAATAGTATAATGTGAGATTTTAACATATTTGAAATTACTGACATCATCTGATAAGGTCTGATTCACCTAGGACAATCTTCCATTTGATTAACTAAATATCAACTGATTAGGGATCTTAATTATGTGGGTAATTCCTTCAGCTTTACCATATTACTGTAACCTAATCATAGAAGCAAGATGCATTATATTCTTGAGTCACACTACACTCATGGAGAGAGGATTTGACCAGTGTGTACATTAGAAGACAGGGGTGTTGTGTGTGGGGGCTGGAAGAGGGCACCTCAGAATCATTCTTACCATATTTACTCATCTTTATTAGTCATTAGGTGAATGCAATTAAATTTATATCGAAATTCTACCATGTAATCACAGAAAAGTATAATTTTGAACTGCTTTTATATAATATTTTGTCAATATTATAGAGAAAATCAATCTGCATGCATTGATAATAGGTATTTAAATTGCTAGAAACATCTAGAATACTGTTTAGCATATCTAATGAAGCTGCACACATGCATACGCTATATGTGTCACCTTGGGTAGAAGTTTGAATCTTGGGTATTTTTTAATATACCAATCAATATAAAAATATATATATATTTACAAAACATGTACAATAATGTTTTAAATAGCAGTGTTTATAATAGCAAAAATCTACAAACAACCCCAATATCAGTCCATATAATGAATAAACAAATTAAAGTATGTGCAGGAAATGGAATACCATACAACAGTGAAACTATACATGCAACAATGTGAAAAATCTCACAATCATATTCAACTAAAGAAACCAGACCTAAAATAAATATATTCTGTGACTTAATGGAGGTACTGGTTAGGACTGTGGTTACCTTTGAGTAAAGAAGTACTGGCTGGGAGAGGTCATCAGGGAGCTTCTGGGATTTTGGTGATTTTTGTCTTTCTTGATCTTGGAACTGGTTTACTTGATGTATTCATTTGTTGAAAATTCACTGAGCTTTGCATTTATGATGTTTCCACTTTTTTAGTCTGTTCAACAGAGATTTAATAAAATACAATACAAAATTTATTGAAATATAAGCTCTATGATCTCTCATTTTCTTTCTTTCTTTCTTTCTTTCTTTTTATTTAATTATTTGTTTTTTTTGAGACAGAGTTTCCCTCTTGTGGCCCAGGCTGGAGTACAATGGTGCAATCTCAGCTCACCGCAACCTCCACCTTGAGGGTTCAAGTGATTCTCCTGCCTCAGCCTCCTGAATGGCTGAGAGTACAGTAATGTGCTACCATGCCTGGCTGATTTTTTTGTATCTTTAGTAGAGATGGGGTTTCTCCTTGTTGGTCAGCCTGATCTCAAACTCCTGACCTCTGGTGATCTGTCTGCCTGACCTCCCAAAATGCTGGGATTACAGGTGTGAGCCAGTGCACCCAGCCTGATCTCTCATTTTCTAATGAAAATTATATTTTTATCACTAAAATAAAATGGAATATCTTTGGCTTTATAATTATATTTTTATAAGTGGCCTATTGGATTGTTTTGAAATAATATAGACGACATCTCTGCATTTATTAGCATTTGGAAACTTTCCATTGTCATTCATTCAATGTCATTTATTCAATTCAGAAGTTTTATTTTTAATTTCAAATGTTATATTGGACATAGCTGAATAAATTTTAAAGTTTATACTGTTTACATTGTTAATATCTGACATGTAAAATATTCATATTAAGTTTTAGTGTCATATGATAGTGTAACTGAAAAGTACTATTTTGTGTATTAAATTTGGAGGTCTTATAATATGGATAAGCAACATTCAATACCTTATCTCAAAAATAATAACAAGTGAATGTATCCCATTTACCTTTGGAATCACTTTCTTCGTGGTTCATGTATAAGTACATACAATCATGTATTGCTTAATGATAGGGACATGTTCTGAGAAATGTGTCATTAGGCAATTTTGTCATTGTGTGGACGTCATAGAATACACTTGTGCAAACCTAGATAGCATAGCCTTCTATGTATCTAGGTTATATAGTATAGCCTATGGCTCCTTAGTTACAAACGTATATGGCAAGTTACTGTACTGAGTACTGTAAAGAGTTGTAACACAATGGTAAGTATATATGTATGTAAACATATTTAAACATAGAAAATTATACAGCAAAAATATGGTATTATAATCTTATGGGACTACCTTTGTATATGCGGCCTGTTGTTAACCAAAACATCATTAGATGGTGCATGACTCTGTGCATGTGTGTGTGTGCATGTTTGTTTGTGTGTGTAAAACACATATACTGTGTTACTGGATAATGAAACCTCTGGAATAACATTTCCTTCTTCTATCTCAGTGAGGGTTATTTGCTATCATATGGCTGATGTACTATTACTCTGATGTAACAACCCCTTTCTACAGTTTTATTCTATTCATTTGTTTTAATACATCTACAATTTAAAGAGCACATTTGAAAAAAACAGAGTAAAATTGATTTAGCAAATATTGATTTAAAACAAAATGTACCATTTCATATTCCAATTACAATTCCGATTCTATATAGTGATAGTAAGGTCACCTAAATTAAGTTTAAAGTCATACCCTCCTTCAGATACTACATTTTAGTAATAGCTTTACCCACTGGTTTTATGGGAATTTCCTCTGGAAGAAGATTCAAAATTGAACATACTATTAATTTTTTAAATCAGAAATATATTTTTTGTTCCTCAACTGTTTGCTAGATGCCATAGAAAAGTAAGTCACTTCTCTTTCTAACGTAAAGAGCTTACAATATGAATATGAATATAAGACAAAGTGACTGTAAATCAAACAGCAAATTCCAATAGCTATAGAGTCTAATCAGTTCCATTGTGTTTTAATTGTATTTCTTCTATATTGGAAGAGCAAAATAGTAATATTGTTTTATATTGCAAGTATTAAGTATGTCTGCGAAGATGTTGTGGGATTAAAATACAGACTTTGCATTTCAAAATACACTGAGGGATGTTTTTGTAAGCAGTAATCATTTTTTTATAATCAGTAATCCTTGCATTATCAAGTGTAATAGTGAAGTGATAAATGAATTAGTACAAGAAGGACTATATATTTCAAGATATAAAAGTGGGCATTAAAGAAGTAATAGAGTTGAAAATATGTAGCAGGTATTATAAGCACTTAATCTTATCTCATGTTCTTCTATTTCTTTCCACCTACAAGAAGTATCCTTTCTTACTCTGTGGCTTAGTTTATGGCCAAAGGCTGTCAGGAGAAATGACTGATGTCACTTCCAGGCTGACACATTTAATTTCTGTTGCAGTGTTCTCCATGCTCCCCTCTCCTGCTTGGTAGACTGTGGAGCACCTGTGTTGAGAAGTAGGTGCCACAAGTTTGAAGCAGCCTTGGATCTTGAGATGCCACATGGAGAACAGCTGCTTTGAAGAGAAATTCAGACTGCAGGGGACTTTGAATAAGGAAAAAATATAAAGACTGTGCTATAATTAGTCACTGAAATATTGTGTTCTTTTTTTAACTTTAATAGAAACTTGTCTTTTCTGACTGAAGTAATAAGCAGTGGCTAGAAATAAGTAGAAGAAGAAGCCAGCAGAGTCTGTCTAAAGATTTAGATAATTAAGTACACTACTAAATGTAATATGCATGTTTAAAAAATCAGAAAATGTAGGAATACTCCAAATTATCAAGAAAAATCTACTCATAAACATACACAAAAGAACACAAGAACTGCTTATCTAGTGAAAGAACAAAAAGAAGCAAAGGGAAAATATAAATGGCATAATCAACCAAGCATGTGTGTCATTAGAAGAAATATAAAAGGGCTTCGGAATTTAAAGTGAAAGACTGTCTATTAAAACCAAATAAAAATCTAATAATATAGTGTATGCAAAAATACACTTATTACAAATTATCTTAGAAAAGCCAAATATAAAAATAGGGGTATAGTCATTCCACACATACACAAAAGAACAAAAGACAAGAAATGGGGCTTCCAATTTTATAAACAGAAAAACTTAAATTCAATGCAAAAATGATTAAAATAATAATGAAATTTATATTGAAGATCAAAGAAAATTTCATGTACCAAATAATGTAGTATAACCACTGATACGGTTTGGTCCTGTGTCCCAACCCAAATCTCATGTTGAATTATAATTCCCATGAGTCAAAGGTGCCACTTATGGCTAATATTTGTTATCATTGGTCTTATTTCACATATGTAATCTAGTAGGTGGAAAATGATATTTCATTATACTTCTAATTTGCATTTTCCAAATGACTTCTTGTTCTGTACCAGTTAGCCATTCCTATATCTTCTTTGGTAAAGTATCTGTTAATATATTTTGTCCATTTTGAGATTTTATATATATATACATTTAATAAAAATACATGACATGATATATACATATATTATGTCTAACTATTGAGTCTGTATAAGTAACACATGAAAAATAATTGAATATTGCTGTCTGAATTTAAGAAATAAAGCTAAAGCTTTTTAGAAAGAAAATTCATGGCCTAAGAAACAATGAAAAAAAAAAAGAATGAAAATAAGTAAATTAATAATCCAATCCAACAAATTAGAAATTACAAAATTAAAATAAGAAAAACTGAAAAAAATGTAAAAATATGTCAATAAACTAGAAAAAATTAATTTATAGACCTAATAAGTTAGTTAATGATTGGGAGAAACATCAAAACAATGAAACATGTAAACCATTTTCTAAAGTAACCAAAGAAAAACTGATAACCTACAGACATATGACATACACACTTGTCAGTATCGATGTAGAGATTATTAACTAAAAACATCATAGATGTAGAGATTATTAACTAAATCACATAAGACTATTTTTCCCACTGTATTTCAATATATTTGAAGCCTGGATGAAATATAAGAGAAAATATAACCTGCAACAATCAAAAACAGACCGATAGTTAACCTGAACACATTCATATCATCAAGGAAATAGATTTTTTAAAAAGAACTATGCTAAAGAAATGAGCTGTTTCTAACAGCAATTCATTGAGAAACAGTTAATTTCAAAACTATTTAAAAGTATCTGAAACATAGAATGAAGAGATCTTTCATTTTTTTATGAAGGTGGCAAAATCTTAAACCAAAACAATAACAGATA